>JBBMFX010572775.1:0-14666 GCA_037832545.1 Rhabdalestes septentrionalis | reverse complement strand
CACCCACACACACACACGCACACACACACACATACACACACACGCACACACACACACACACACTCACACACACACACACACATACACACACGCCCACACACACACACTCACACACACACACACACACACACACACACATAAACACTCACACACTCACACACACACTCACACACACACACACATACACACACACAAACACACATACACTCACACACACACATACACACACACACACACACTCTCACACACACATACACACACACTCACACACACACATACACACCTACCAGGCTCTGAAATGTGTGCAATGCAAAGCAGCCCACAGAAATAAAAGAGAACAGAACACATAAATAAACAAATGTTCAACACATGGTGCAGCTTTCTGGCCCTTTGGGGGTGGGGCTGGTTAGAGCTGTGCCTTTGGTCTCGCCTCGAGGCCCTTGTGCTTTTAATAAATGAGTGTTTCTCATCTGTCACTCTTTAAGAGAGTCTCACAAGCCCCCCCACCCCCCAAAAGAGACTCAAGATCAAACCTGATAGACCACAAAAATCAGCCATGTCGCACTTACACTTTACCCCCTCTGCGGTGGGGCGGCTGTTAAATTGATCAAACATGGACTGATTATTTCATTTTAATTGGTGGTCCAGGTTTTAATAATCCAATCACAGGTTGTTTTGTCGCCAACAGGAGACATTCACTTTAATAGAAAGTCCCAGGGATTGAGAAGCAGACTGTTTGATGTGTGTTTGTCTGAGTGAGAGAGACTCAATCATTAGTTGTCATTAACAATCACATTCTGACCACAGTGCTGCTCTAGGTTTGATATTTTTGGACTGACAGATCACCAGTGTCCATCAAATGTCCTCTCCATCTGTGCATATTTGAACTTTTTTTTATATAAAAATGTAATATGTGGCATATGTACAGTTCTGTGTAATATCATGACCCACCCCCCATTTCTTTATATTTTGTCTTGAATCACCTTGTTTGTGCAAAAATACAATTTTATTTCTGTCAAACTGTCTTATCTTTGGTATACTGAGTAGATGAAATGAAAGAACTGGGAACAATGTTTTACTGAGACAGGCGGCAAAGAGCCTTAAGATAAAAGGATCCTAGATGAAGTTCAGAACCACCAGTATACTGATCACAGCCTGATCATCTGGAATCACCTGCTCCTACTTCTTCAATGGTTCAGGACTACAGTTAGATGGTCTTTGTTCTGCTTGAATGATTCATATGTAGGTTTCTGTGTGTCTTAACATACAAAACATATTCCTCTGAAACTGGTCAGGTTCAGGGACTGGACTGAAAATGAGAGTATTTGAAAGTCCTTCAGGAAGCCTGGAGAACTGTTTCTCAAGATAACATTACATTACAAGAAATTCTGAACCTTTTGGAGCAAAATATGAAGAAAGACTTACATAGTATTGTATAACTCCATGTACTGATATGGTACATAAACAAATGCATACACTGTCAATGTATTTGTTTATTGGATCAGATGCTTGTGGCCATTGGGGAGGTGTCACACATTTTTGGGGCCTCATACATTTGTATGTGTTGCTTGTTGACTATTTTGCCCCTTTCTGCGTATTTTAGAGAACACAATTGTGTTTGGTTAAACATACTCATATGAAGCACATTTCTGGTCTGCTACTCACCAGCAAGGTGCTTGCCCATGTTCTCCAGCTCTTTGGAGAAGAGCAACTCCTGCAGCTGTAGAGCTCGTCTCTGGGCTTGAGGACTCGTGCCTCGAACTGGCTTGAGATCTGACGGCCAGGCAGAGTAGCGCTGCATGACGAACAAGAGGGGAAGAGAACAGAGAGGGATGTTATAAGAAGGAGAACAAGAGAGAAAGAGAGAGAGAGAGAGAGAGAGAGAGAGAGAGAGAGAGAGAAAAGTAAAAGCCATATCTGTTATAATGAGGAGCTATTATTATTTTAATGGGCATTAGAAAAACACTAAAACCGCGAGTCTGGGAGATGAAAGCAGTCATGGCAGTAAGGAATGAACTTCGTGTTTATGAACACTGAACTAGACCGTCAGTAGTGGTTGTGCAGATTTAGAAATAACAATCAATAAATCCAAGGGATCTAGGAGTACATGATGGCTGGCTGCACGCCCCACAGCAAGCCCACTACCGCACTTAACGAACGATAAATCGCGGACAGGCTTTTGGTAGAAAGCTTTTGGTTCTGAGTTTCAAACAAGAACATTCATGATAGAAAAACAAAAGAGAAACGAGATATAAATCTAGATCAAGGGTGACACGAGCCAACCACATTTATTTTAACGGTTCAAAATCGCCGCTTATTAGCTTTCATATTTGCTTTCCCACCGGACCTGGGTGAAGTCCTGTTTTCTCTGTCCAAATGTAATGAAAAGCACCTCAATTGTTTTGCAGTCTGCTCTTTTTTGCTTAGATGGGTCTTAGATGGGAAACACACTGGCAAAGTGGACTTATGCTGACTGCAGGAGCCCAACGAGTTCAAATAAAAGTTATTGCAAAAAAAAAAAAAAGCTCTGTGCATGCATAATCACTAAAAATTCATCCAGCTCTTCATACCAAAGACTCGTGGAGCACATCAACAAGTATGGACTCCTTAAATAAATATCTAGATGTGGTTTGATAAGGTAGAAAGGAGAATTCAGAGATTCTTTTGTAGCAATTATTGGGACTATTTGGGTGACTTGATTTCTAGGATTTGTTAGCCTTGCATTGGCAGCTCTAAACTACCCATCCATCCATCTGTCCATCCATCCATCCATTCATTTTAGCTGCTAACCAGCTGGAGAAGTACCCCGGTGGAGAAAGACCCTGGAGAGATAATCAGTCCCTCACAGGGCAAATACACTCACACACACTCACACCTAATTGCAATTTAGCATCTCCAATTCATCAGACGTGCATGGCTTTGGACTGTGGGAAGAAACTCCACGCAAAAACCCATGTGGACATGTGAAGAACATAAGGATAAAGAAATCTCAGCTGTCCTGACTAGGAATTGAACCAAGGACCTCTTTACTACCCACTGCGGTAAAAGAGTAGAACTTTAAAAGCAGATGCAAAATGCTCTTCAAGAGATTTAAATCTTAGTCATTTTGTAACTTTATTATAGTCCAAAAAGTGGTTTCATAGCTTTGAAATGACTATATATAATTTAGTATGACATATATAAAAAGGTTCATTCATCAGGACTAAATAGTGCAAAATCTAATAAACTGAACATCATGTGTCCTGGGCTGAGCCTTTCCAGGCTACAAACAAATGTATCAATTCTGACAAATTCACTGCTCCAGGAAGATGACATTTCCTCGTTCATGGAGGACATGCTGCTTAACAAAATTTGCAAAACAAGCCCAATCCACCCAAGGCTTCAAAATAAAAAGAGATACAAGGAGGCCTGGAGATCATCCTGCGACACCAGAGAAACCGTGACCAATCTGTAATTAGCATCCCCTCAGCAGGGCCAGTGGGGGAAGAATTAGCAAAGATGTTTTTGGTTGCCTGCCTGTTCTCCATGACATCATCCAGCATGTCTACTCCATCATTCCTCCAGGCGGGAGAAACAGAATAACTTTTGGAGTGGATTCCCTTATCTGAGACGATGCAAACATCTGTAAACCTGTAGCCTTTGGCTTCATGCCTGCTAATGAAGAACACATTTTGCTAGCATTCCCAGTGGTGTTCAGCCTCTTACAGTCAAACCACAAAGAACGCACAGCATGCGCTTTATCTAGTAACTCACCACACACACTCTGATCCCCACTACTACTCTGTACAGTCTGATATATGAGGCTATGGGGCCATGCGTAGAAACCTGGCTGAATGTTCAACAGAAGCAGAGAGTCTAAAGTGCACTGGAGAACACATGGAGAAAAGAGAACATGAGCTTGAAAAGTGAGTGCAACTTGTTACAGGGTGTTTGCGTGTGTGTCTGTGTGTGGTTAGGGGTGTATATCTCTGATCTCACAACCATTTCATTACTATTCTTTTGGAACATGAAGCCTGCGAAAGAAAAAAAAAACGGATTAAAATTACCAGAGAGACTAAAGACTCAGTAAGGCTCACACCCCAGAGACTTGGGTCTTGACTCGCACTTACACTCTAGAGGCTCAAGACTCAGCTCAGACACACACACACAAGACTCTCCAGACTTGACCATGACTCAACCGGCAGAGACTGGACACTTGACAAGGATTCACCCTAAAAACTTACACCCAGACTTGACCCACAACCCAGAGATTGAAATCATGGCTAAGAATTAACCTTTAAAAACTGAAATCTCAGCTAGGAATTGCACCCTAGACACTAAAGACCCGACTCAGATTCACTCCTGCAAGACTCAATAATTAACTTTGTGTCACAGGAATTAACTGGCAAGAGGTGAAAGTGCCAAGGTGTAGCGTGGCGGATGAGCCCAGTCGCAGATACAGACAAAAGTGCCGGTGAACCACGTGATTTACTCTGAGCATGCTCTCTATAGAGATGAGTTTCCCACCAAGGAAACCTCGTTCTCACATGCACACAGGTAGGGTACATAAAGGTTGGAGATTGGTACAGAGAGCTAAAGTATTCACGGTACTGCAAGGAGGTTGAGGGCTGACTGGTGTTGTCTAGTAACATTGAACCCTAATGTTTGGGCGTCGAATGCCACCTGTTTCCTGTTTATATTCCCTGTGCGTGAGTAAACTCTGATGACCCGTGACGTCACGCCACCTGGTGCGTGTGACACATTGAGTCAAACCTCAGGAGCATAAGACACAACTCAGACTCTCAGACTAGCTACCCAAAGACTAGAAACTCAATCAAGACTTATAGCCAAGAGACTCAAACTTGACTCACATTCACATCCAAGAAACTTGACTCAAAATTGCAATCTAGAGACTCGAGACTTAAACACATTTTCCTTGGAACTATCTCACAGTATGAACTTGGACTCCCAATTCGCTGTTAAAATACTAATTATATACTATTTTACTTACAATGTTCCCCTCCTGGGTACTGAGCAAAAAACCCCAGACAAACCAGCAAAGTCCAGTGTGGTGTCAAGTGCCTTTGGAAGTAGTAGTTGTACAGTAGTTGCCTTGCTTACACACTGTGTCAATTTAACCTTCTGGAGTGTTAGTGTTTGTGTGTACATAAATAATGAACTCATAAAGTACTTGTAATGAACTTGTAATGAATAGGTCCTCAATGTTAGGCCAGAATTACATTCTCGCACAGAGAAGCACATGGAAATATCCTACTAAGACAGAAATGCAAACTTGTGTGCCAAACACATACACATGCTCAGATACACACACACTTTTATTACTATCTTTTTGGAGGCTTTCCACAGACCAAAGCAAGAACATTAGTAATGGAAACCAGCAACACTTCCCACAACACGAGAATATTTATATTTTCTTATTGTCATGGGGATATTTGGTACCACAAAAAGAACAAGATGAAGCACACACACACACACACACACATACAACCAGGCCTTACCTAAACAAAACATATAAGCCCTGCGAATGCAGTTCATATAAACATATGGAAGAATACACTTATCTCAAGTGTTCTGGCGTCTCCCCATCACCAGCAGACAAGTGTCCACATTTTTAGCAACAAGAAATGCATTTGAAAGATGGTTCACAGGACTTGTTGAGTAACTCGCAAATGGACCTCCTTCAAGTGATGCATGTCTGTGTTAATGTTTGCGGATATCTCAGTTCGGGATTCTCTGTCTCTATTTACGCCATTGTTTTTTCTCGCGGTTTCCTGCTCGACATATAGTGGCATCATCCATCGTCCAAACCCTGTGCAGATATTTGCAAAGTGACACAATGTTTGGAAATGCTCGGTGAACTCTATGGTCTTTGCTGTCGCATGACTGCGGTTCTGAGAGCCAATTGGCTTTATTGATCATGATGCATGCATGCAACACAAACCTCAATGAGTCAAACTCACTCGATACACACAAGGAGGACTCACGTTTATTTTCCAGAGCTCATATGTTGTATTTGCCAGAGCTCATGTATTCTGGTTGGGTGGGGTTGGGGGGTTTGTGGGGCGGGGGTTTAGGGGATGGGCTCTATGTTGTTTACCGGCCAAACAAAAAGAGGCTTTCTGCTTGCAAGCAAGTAATGATGAAGCCCTCTAAAGCTGGAGATCTCAACCAAAACCGCTGCCATGGTGAGGTCCCAACCAAGACTTTTTGGAGAAGCTTCTGTCCGGATCTGAAAAAGCACAGGATCTAATTTCTCCCGAAACGAAATCCATGTTGAGGAGTAAATATGAGAACACTATGCAGCAGTCCACATCTAAAGAGCATGCATGTGGGTGGGAGAAGCCATGTATGTGTGTGGCTGTGTGTGAGAGACTGTTTTCATACATGTTCAGCACACAAGTAACTCCCATTTTTTCAACTCCAATTGAACACAGAAGCTGTTCTGTTACATTGAGCCTTGTTCTCTTCAGGGATTCAATTGTTTTACATCTGACATATCATAATTGGGATGTATTCATATATAGGTCACAAATTATATTTATACACGTATATGTACACTACATGGACAAGTTTCGGGATGCCTGACAAACAAAAATTTATGAAGTTCAATGTGAATTCTTGCATTTGTGGATTTCTTGACACAAATATTTGGTAATAATTTCATGTGAAGAGCCTCACAGAAAATATATATTTTTAAATGAACATGTTTTGTTATATAAGTTATATAAGAATCAATGTGGGACATATGGTTATATATGGATATATGTCAGCGGTTGGAAATTGCAGGGCCTCCATCCTGCTCCTAAATCCTGTCAGGAGCAGAAGGCTTCTCAGTGCTGGAAGCAAGTAAGCCCTTAAAACCCAAAACCAGTTGAACCCCACACAGCTTCAGCCATAACAACCACCGAATGTGCTCCAGTGTGGTCATATTCATTGGAAACAGGTTCAAACACCACAAGCTAAAGCTAATGATCCTATTGCACTGCTGTGGAGAACAGTGCAACCCAGAGCACTTTACATTGCAGGCCTGTTATTGAGATGCATGTTGCCTGTGAAAAGTTTTGGGACACCTACTAACATTTCGTGTTTTTAATACAAATGAGCATTTCTTTTTAAAGAGTAATTCTTATTAAAGACTTAGAGTTAAACATTATCATTAAAATAACAAAGGAACTTAACTAAACCTCTTTAAACTAATCTCGGCATTTGTGTGGAGAGCAAAGAAACTATTTCACTGAACAGAGAAAAGTAATTTCTACTGTATGTATGACAAGCATTTTGAATAATTGAATCTTGAATCTTCTAACACTAGATTTAAACTGCATGCAGTCTCTTCATGTAAACAAATGCTATACTTTGCATCTTGCAGGACGTTCAAGACATTGGTGCAACTGGTTCTATGGCTCTGATTAAGTTTTTGATCCAGTTCTTTCAAAATCAGCTTGGTTAACCATTTTGTGCTCTGCCCATAAATGCACTCTTTTGTATCAACTGCCGCAAAAATGCCATGAGACTCCAGATGATTGTAGAGGCCTCCAAAGTCCCTTGTAGGGCCCTCACAAGGACCTGATCGATCCCTGCTTGCTTGCATGGCTACCACTGCAGCTCAACATTTAAAACAAAGCAAAGTGTTTGTATGAGGGTTTGGTTTTCACAGTAGTGTTCAGTTATTGAGAGGAAAAACATTGTATACAAATCAGAGTAGATCAGCTGTGGGCCCCTCCCACTGAAGGTGTCACATCCACTTCACTGGGACTTTCATGGCAAGTCTTTTTTTATTGCAAATGTCAGCTTGATTAGCCTGTTTATGCTCTGCCCATAAATGCACTCTTTTCTATCAACTGTCGCAAAAATGTCATGAGACTCAAGATGATTGAAGAGGGTGATCTTAGATATGCTTGTATTGGAGATGCTAATATTGGATATGCTTGTATTGGAAAAGCTTGTGTTGAGGAAGCTTATTTTGAATTGCTTGTGTTGGATATGTTCATGTTGGAGATGCTTATGTTAAGGATGTTCATGTTGGATTTGCTCAGCTTATCAGTCAGATTATTAAGGGCCCAGAATTGATCGATCAAGAAATCGATTTTTCCCTTTGTAACACGCAAGGAGAAAGAAACACCAGTTGAAAGTTGCCTTCAAAATGTATGTCTGAGAGAGTCTGTGACATCATGCGTAAGGAGGCCACAAAATTCAGAAAGCAGAGAAACAACAAGCAAAACACAGCAGAATCATAATCAGACTTCAAGACATTGAAGCTTAGGTCAGTTATGAAACCAAAGAGGTCTGTCACAGTTTGTCCTGATTTAATTAAAAACAATTAGCCCATGAATGAGGCTATGAGTTTAGATATCCTTATCCAGGAATTGATTGGTAAGAGCTGGTGAGTTCTCAGCCTACAATCAATTCATGCAGTGATAAGGCACTTGCCTCTGAATCAGAAGATGACCAGTGGTACTCACAATTTCTTTTTTTAACACCAACTTCTTTTTGCCCTTATAAACAATGTCTGGGTTTCTCCAAACACTGGTAAACAATAACTACACAATCACATGTTGCATTTTCTTGTGGAAATGCATCATTTGCTATCCTTTAAATGTGCTATATAATTAAAGATGACTCAACTTGACATATTCAAGATGCTAAAAAATATAGCTTGTCTTTATCCTGTGATTTTCCATATGGACACAAATTTACACCTTTGCAATAAAAAATCTTTTTTTTTTTTGGGGATCCAGCACATTAGTTTTGTTGAATGGGACATTGGCCAAACCATTAATTTGATCATTTTACATTCAGTGTTCAATCAGCTTAGCAGACCTCTGGATGTTTAGAAGAAACTGGGTCATTCCATTACATGCTTCCTCTCCAAATTCAGGTTTTACTCCTACATTACTGGATGGAAAATGGTGAAAATGAAACATTACCTAGAAGGAAGGGAAGGTGTCTCTATTTTCTAACACTCAAATAAAACATTTTTTTTAAGATGGGGATTAAGTGTGGACACAAGTCGAAATCACAGTAAAGTCAACATGGTAATTTATCTGCCTGGGATGGGTTAGTTCCTGGGAAATTACCAGGAGGGCTCAGAAGTTATTTACATTACAGTGATTTAAGGCCAGAGCAGAATCTTTCTACAGAGCTTTTGCTTTTCTTTACAGTGCTTTGGCAGTTTTTCAGTTTGCAACTCTACAGTGAAGCCGCAAAACTCCACCTGCTTGTCAGGGGTCACAAGGGGTGCAAACGGGTGCAGGGATTGGTCACTGCAGTCCACTGTAGATGTGAAATCATCTACAATGTTGTAATGTTGATCCAAAAGTTCAGTGCACATAAAAAACAGTTTTATTATTCACTAATATGAAATCAGTTTGAGGCTTTTTTAAGTAGAAAAAAGAAAGACCTCCAAAGTCCCTTGTAGGGGTTTCACAAGGTCATGATTGATCCCTGCTTGCTTGCATGGCTACCACTGCAGCTCAACATTTAAAACAAAGCATAATACTTGTATGAGTATTTGGTTTTCAAAGAAGTGTACAGTTATTGACAAATATTTTTGTATTAAAATCAGATAAGATGAGCTTTTGGCCCCTCCCACTAAAGACGTCCACTTAATTGGGACTTTCATGTCAAGTCCTGGCAAAACAGGCAGTATGTCTGAATCAGCCAGAGTTTGAAAATGACCAGTAAAAGAATCCTGATAATGGCCTGGGTTTGTGAGTGTGAAAAGAGCTTATGCTGTGGTGGGCTTACAAGCATGTAGGAGGTCTCAGGACTGAGCATCAGTTACATGAACAAGAAAATATACTGCTTTCCTTTATCCCAACCCATGGGTAATAAAGACAGACAGAGAGAGAGAGAGAGAGAGAGAGAGAGAGAGAGAGAGAGGGAGAGAGACAGAGAGAGATAGAGAGAGGACTCCCAGCGAGGCTCCACTGGCCACCCCGGCTCAATGAGGCAAAACCCAACGACCACACTGCCGCAATCCCACAGGCATGGCCTGTTAAAAGCAGTTTTCTCTCTTTGTTTGCAGGATGTGAGATGGAGGGAGGAGGCTGGCAAATTTAGGGAGGAAGAGGATTAAAAAGCACTTCATTACCATTTCGCTTTATTCGCTGCGGTGGCCCGGCTCAGAGTTCCCAGCTTTTTCCCGGCAAACAAACGGCTGATTTATCACCAGTCGATGCTCAGAGCAGCAGACACATGCCTCACGTCCCGTTTGATTCAGAGAATTTATTTCTGAAAAGGGCTGCCTTAATTTGATTTAAGGCACAAAATCAAATTGTCTCGCCTTTTACGAAAAGCCCAGGCACGAAACAGCTCCACTGTTTTTCAGCTCCCACTTATTGGGCCTCGGTTTGCCAATCAGTAGGTGGAATTTGACTTTACTCAAACAGCCCTCATGCACATCCTGCCCTGTCCTTCGCATAGCTCTCATTAGTGCATGCAAATGCACTTCCAGCTCTAACTGATCTCATCCCAGCACAATTAGACGCAAGAACGTAGCACATCGCCTTCACAGCACTTTTCGTGTCCAAGTTCCTCCGACAAAGCACTCCAGAAGGAAATGAAGTCTAACACATTCTCTGATTAAATCCGGTCGCCTTGGCTCGGAGTGAGTGCATAATGGAAGCGCTCAGGCCTGGGTTTCAGCCAGCAACCGGATACCAACAATCACACCATGACTAGCTGGGAGGGTGAAGGCCTGCTGATACCCCACCGTGTCAAACGGCTGCCGGTGCTCAGAGGGGAAAGTTAAGTGCCGATCCTGTCCCATTAGCCAGCATTATGGCCAAACAGAGAGTGAAGGACTGCTGTGCTTGCATGGACTCTTCACCATGGATGGCTATATTATCACTGGGAATCTCCTGATGATACGGTCAACACTAGCCGGGATACGCACACACGCCCACTTGAGCTGTTTTTCTTAAATCACAAAAGATCAATATTTTAAGGTCCTGCTTTGGGTTAGCTACTCCCCCCAATTAATACCTCATCAGGAAAATAAAATGAATAAGGTAGAGACAATAAAACAATATATTAGTGCCCTCACATTATAAATACATGACATGACAGGCAACTAAGATCTAAGCTCTATTTACCAAAAAGAGAGTTGAACTGTATCACTGTTGCACTACATGTCCAAATGTTTTCATATGGTGTTTCTTCTGAAATCAACGGTATTACTAGGGGGAGTTTGTCCTCTTCTTTGCTGCAGTAGATGCTAGAAGGTGAGATGTTGGACCATTGATTTGAAAGGCCAGGTAATATTGGAGGATCAGTTTTGGACCATAAACACACAACTCTGGAGCAGACAGAATTTCTACAGCTAAATTGCATTAAGCTAAGGAGCCTTATCCCACCACCCATTGGTCATGGTACAATCGTTTCATTTTTTCATGGAAACCAGCTCTTTCTCTTTTCAGTTTTGCATTAAGTAAATCTATATCCTAGTACCTGTTACCTGGCACAACTTTATATACGCACTCTGTTGTTGAGAAGGTACCAGAACAATGGCAGGTCTTGTCTTGCAGTGGTAAAGTGACAAGTTTAATGAGCTGATGCTCTGGAGCATCTCATTCTAGTAACAATATCGAGACAATGCAAAATACAAACACCTGTTTCAGTAAACCTTAAAGCAGCTGAGGCCACTCATTTAGAAGGGCTGTCAGGATTGTGGATAAGTCTTTAGAAAGAAGTCAAAAGATTAATAATTGAACTACACTTGTTGTCATTTTTTGAGGCAGTACAGGCTAATGGTGATGACGCCTCACTTCCTCCTAGCGAACAGAAATTGATTGCATGTTTCTATTCACATGGACATGGTAGGCAGGCCTCGCATTCATTTCCATCTCAGGGTCTGGTGAAGAAAACCTCTGTGAAGTACAAAGGGCGCTTCAAACATGCAGTGAGAAATGGAGACCACTCGAAAAAACACATTCATGAACAATCAATTACCACCACGCAGACTGTTTCTCTTAAAAGTGAATTAGTGGCTAAATTTAGGGGGAGCTGGCTGAACCGCACAAGCACAATTTGTTCCTTCCAGCCCTCTGCTTTCTGGGTCCACTGAAGGTGAGCAATTTGCATTTGTTTGCCTGCCGATTCCACAAGAGAGCGAGTCCTTCGCCCGAACCCAGAGGGATGGCGGTTATTAAACGGAGGGTTTACACGCATGTTACAGCTGTGGTAGTCTTTGTTAACAGGGGGTTGTGGTCTACAGTGGTCACGCATGTTCGTGCAGTAATGGAGAGGCTGTAGCGGCTACGAGTTCAAGACAGGGCCGTGTTTGGTTGGACTCATGGGAGGAGAAATTCAGAAATGAAAAGCAACAGCCATACAGCTCAGAGTGTTGTGGAAGATCATTGCGAGAGCCAGAGAATAGTTCTCTCTTGCAGGTTTTGTTTATCCAGATGCTTGTTGTCAGTTTTTTTCTAAATGTCAGCTGTTGCCAAGCAGGCCAGTAACTCGATGCAACACTGGATTGTTAAAATAATATATATATCCTAGATTTCTGTCCATTCATTTCTATACCGGGCCATATTTGATGGGTCGTTTTTCAATAGACAACATAAATAAATCATTATTACATTTCTCCAACATCTAAGTATTAAATTGGCTGTGTCAATGTGACTTTAAAACTGATATAAGTAAAATATATTTGTTTTGATTGGCTGCTATTTATTGCACCTCATTCAAGAAGTAGCCCAGATGGAAACACTCCTTATAGCTTCATGGTGGGAGGAACTAATTTGCTACAGGTCCCGTTTTTCTGTCCATTAGCAACCTGCACATTTTACACAGACACACTCCCACTAGTTAGTGGTAGGGTGGAGGTAGCTCTGAGGTCTTGGGTTCGAATCCTACCTCCAGCACCACCACTGGGTCCCTGAGCAAGACCATTAACCCCAAGTGTCTCCCTGTTGTTAGAAATGGAAGTCGCTTTGGATAAAGGCGTCTGCTAAATGCCGTAAATGTAAATGTAAATGTTACAAAAGCAATAACCAGAAAAAAAGATGCGGTCTTGTTGTTGTTGTTTTGTTATTTTCCATGGCTGTATATGTTTAGGTTTTGGTGACATCACATAAAGAATGAGGATGAAATTGCCTGGTTTTAGAGCTAAATTTGCATAACAGGACTACATAGGCCCAGGAGTAAATTAAAGGTTTTGGAACAACAGAGTTTATGCAGCACATCGACCTGTCAGTTAAAGGCAATGGATGAAGATCTACATTAAAACTTCACAGTGTACTTCAGAAGAGTAAAATCACATTACTAGTTTAAATATTTCTTATCGAAAAATTAACGATTATTGTGCATGTTTTAATGCACAATTACTCATTACTTGCTAAATTTAACATGCTACAAATAAATAAGAACCTGTAAAATATGCCCTGTTAATTTTTTTTATGTTTCATATATTATGTTTCATTTTTTGCCATTTGCTATGAAAGTAAATGGAACTTCTTTGATAAATTTTACAGAATTTACTGAATCTACCAAACGCTGTAAAGGATATAATACCATTTTGGTCAAAAATCGGATCGGAACAGTTCCCTTTCCATGTTTGGTATCTGAAGTTTGCTTCTTTGATTTTGCACTGGAGCTGTAAGGCTGACGTAGCCAATAGGTAATTGCAGCTAGTGATAAAATTGGGCAAACTGCCATACTTTTATCAAATAGACTTGCTTATGTGGTTTCTGACACTGTATGACACACTGTAAACTATATAAATGGAAACAAGTACAGACCTAATTATTTAGCATTGCTGTTTTAGATACACGTTTTCGTCCATTAGCTCCAGTCCAAAAATCTTTTAAATTATTTGATCTATCTACTGCGCAGTCTCACAGGTTGTTTCATACACATATATAACTATTTTTGTGACAAATTAAGAATCTTGAATCATATGAATCAAGTTTTGGTGACCAGACCTGTCTTGTTTGACTCCATTTGGTGTTAGTGAGGGAAATTTCCTGGGACTGGAACAATCGAGCCAAATAAGGACATGAGAGACCCCCATTCACAAGAAGGCAGGTCGTGGTAAAGAATTCCATTTTTTAGGATGAAATATTTGTAGAAGCAGGAGGTTTTCAGGCCGGATGAATGAGGCCCCCGGAAACATACAACTGCTCCCTGCCTTCATCTCTCAGACTGCATAAATAAACCAGGTACACTGGGTTACAGGGCCGCAAAAAAATGAACGACTTCTCACTTGCAGCTCAGTCTCAAAGGGTTTCATTAAAACACATCACTCAGTGTTTATTGGGAACCAGAGCTGGAACTCCATGGAAATGCTTAAAGGACTGCTCGAAAGACATGGAGAGCTTTAGAACATTCTCAGTTTCTGCAAATTAGACTTTGGCAGAATGCCCAGGTCTTCAGATGCTAGGCCAAGTATATTTCAACCAATTAAAAAATGTTATTGTGTTATGTTATTAATGTTATAACCGCACTAAAAAAGTCTGAAGAATAATAAAGGACCAGGTTTAACGAGTATTAAACAACTAACTGCGACTAGAAATGTTTTTCTCTAGTCATATTTGCCACTCATTCATGGTCCTTACATTTAAATCTCACTGAAAAACAGACAAGAAAAATTTCCCCACCATTCCACTGTTTATATCTATTTATACAACAATATTCATTCACTCAACTCATGCCTTCGTTCA
>JBBMFX010572766.1:0-14667 GCA_037832545.1 Rhabdalestes septentrionalis | reverse complement strand
ACAGACACTACACACCCTACACACCCTACAGACCATACACCCTACAGACCCTGCACACCCTACAGACCCTGCACACCCTACAGACCCTGCACACCCTACAGACCCTACACACCATACAGACCCTACACACCATACAGACTCTACACACCCTACAGACCCTACACATTACACACCCTACAGAATAACACTTTTTGAATGCATCAGATTTATATCTACGCTGAGGTAATATGTAGGCAAAATTGCAACCTATTATGAAACACAGACACATCAAATGCTTTAATAATTCCAAACAGCGGATCTACTGTACAAAGCAACCAGTTTCCATTTTGGCCTATTCTAATTGTGCACCTACTATTAAGTCATTAGTGGATGAATGATCGAGCATAAAACCACATACAACATCCAAGACTCTGTGGAGTATAGTGTTACCTGGCATTCTTTATCCGGCCTGGATCAACACAGTCCCTGTTCGGAGACAATTGAATTGCTCTATTTAGGAACAATCATAGAGGGACCACATAACTCATGAACTTTAAAATGTACGAGTTTAAACACAGGGACAATTTCAGAATGAGATGAATGAGTACTTAAGGTTATATTTACCGTCCGAGTTGCTTGTCCTTGTCCGTGTCCATACCGTCCCTTCAAAAGTTAAACAGATCCTCTTTGTAAAAACATGTATCAGTACTATGTGCAGAATGAAAACTACATCAAAATGAAAACTAAATGAAATTGACATACAGTCCCAACTTACATGTTCAATGTTACAAAAAAAATTTAAACATTTTCAACAGTGGCTCCTTATTTTTTGTAGCCATTTTGCGGTTCAATTATTTTGCTTCTTAAATCAGCAGAATGCTAATTTCTCTTAATTGTTTGCAGTAATTTTCCAACAAAGACAATTTGTTACAACGCTTTTTGTATTCAGAGAGTGTATAAAAACAACGGGTGCTTTTTATATCCAGAGATCCTCTTCACAAGTCGTACCTAATTTTGTTAATTATGGTCAAATAAGTGTCACCTTTGTGTTGTGTGGGATTAATTTGTAGTTTGTGTAAATGTAGAACTTCCAAATCAAGCAGCATATTTTGCTTGTTTATTTAAATAGGTTTCATTTAGCAATGACTGAGACAAAGGACAAATGTTCAATAATCCAGAAAATCATGACAACAGCCACTGCACAGTAAATATGACTCCATATTACTTTAGTCCAATGGAAATGGTCTCTTTATCATCAAGATGGTATTGCATGTTGATGACCATTTGTCTGTTCATAATGTGTAAAAACGTGGTAGCAAATGTGTTATGCCGGTAAATGATTAATGTGCTTTCCAGGAACTGATGTTATTTTAGGTGTTTGCGGAGCTGCACACAGACCAAACACCCGCTACAATAATAACACCTGTGACGGGAAAATGTATCTCACCAAGAAATATTCATATACAGCTTCAGAATTAAACAAGAAAGCACTGAAGAAAGGTTCAGTTTCTCAGGTTTTACCTTTTATAGCGGTGAGTATTGAACTGAACAGCTTTGCCTCAGTTTTTAAAAACTGCTGACAATATTTCTCCTCATTTCCAAAAGGAAATGACAACAAATAAAGAGAAATCATGCAGTGTTTAGAACTATTCAAAGAAAACTCTCTTGTTCACTCAGACAAACTGGCAATAATTACTAGAAGTCAGTCCCTCATAAAGCAGAATGAGGATCTTGTGTAGGAATTAAACAGACACTGGCCTGGAATGGGCTCACACTAATAAAGAGATGAAGATCTTATTATTTCTTGGGTGTTTTTTATACTTGAATTTAATGATGATGTTTTTAATACTTACTCGAATGAAAACCCATCGATTCTGCAAAAGCAAGAGAAAACCCTGTCAGTTAAATATTCAAGTTACGCCAGGTATAAACTACACATGGGCCGTGTATTAGGAGCAACTCCCTAATGTTCATCATTCAAAATAGAAATCAGACCCAATATTACCCTCGGATGGGTGAAGGCGGTTCTTATCCAATCCAAAGAGGAGTGACAAGACCCTAGATCAGGGGTGTCCAGCTCCAGTCCTGGAGTGTCGGTGTCCAGCACAGTTTGATGGTTCTCCAACTCAAACACATTCACTAAACCTGACAATTAACTGGGAGGTGAACCAGGAGTTTCTGAGCAGGGAAATCACCAAAACCTGCTGGACCACGAACCTCCAGGACCAGAGTTCCACACCTCAGATCTACAGGCAACACGAGACACATGAGAAAGCGTCTGAGAGACAGAGCATGACTTACTGGTAGTCAGTAGAGCTGCCCTTCCTCTTGCGGGTGTAGTCCATCCCGGGTGTGCCCATGGAGCTGCTGATGAGGTCAGTGGAGCTCGGTGTCATGAAGTCACTCATTGTGGAGGAAATGTCCATTCTTTGGTCTGCCATTAGATCATCTAGGGGAGAAAAACCCCATTAATTTCTTTTATAACCACATAACCACAACCACAGGTTTACAATGACATGGTTTATTTAATTTACAATAACAACTTCATAGCTTGAAGATCAATCTAGATATCAAACAGCATATTTAGATGTTTTAATCCATATTTCCATATACCTTCTGCAAAATTTAGCCACTTTCCAGACATGAGGCATTATGGTCAAATATCATATTTGGTCTTATATTGCTTTCAGAGTCATTTAAAAATCTTATATTTCTCTACAAAAAAAGTTTAGTTTTTATTTTTTTAAGTTAATTCAAAGATCCTAACTGTTTTACAGCTTTCACTAAAAGCTATACATTTGATATGGTTGTATTCCTAAAATATCTATAATCAAATGGTTCTATTCCATTCCAGACTTTTAGTGCATTTATGACTTTGGCTTCCATTTTACGCATAAAGTTGAGTGAAATGTGTTGTAAGGAAACATTGTATCTTAAATGATTCTTTTTTTTAAATTTTTTTTTTTTTTTTATATGTTAATATAACTTTTTACATTTTTTTATTGGCCCAGCTGTGATGCGCAAACAACCTGATGGGTAAACCTCCATTTCACATTGTGTAGAGATACATTAGAATACGACATTTATATAGATTCACATCAATATAAGACCCGGAATAGTTTCTCGGGAGAGTGAAGTTTTGATCTTAACCAGGAAACAAAGCGTGAAACTACTGAAACACTGAAACAGGGGCATGAAAGCTGGTCTCACCACAGAGATTCATGAGGACTGATGTTGTCAGAACTTCCCATGAAGACTTCTCTCACTGTGTGTGACATGAAAGGTACAGAGGTTCAGATGAGACTGAGGACACGACATGTTAAGACCTTTATTCCTAACTGATAATACTGCGGACACATATCTCAAAAAAATGCCAGCCAAGCGTAAACGAACATGATTCAATTCATGTAGTTCCACTTTATTCAGAACAGTGTTCATTTCTGAGGGGAATTTTAGGGCATATTTTCAACTAGGCATATTTTTCCCCCTCAGTATAATAACACATTTATTCAATGTTTGTAAGAGGAAGCTTTATCACATCATTTTACTTTATTTATACAGTTTTGCTCTCCTGGTCCTTTGCCTGTTTTTGGGCTTTGTGTAATGTTCTGTCTTCTCTCTGTTCTCTTGTTTGTTGTTGTTTACATTCTCCAAGTGTCTTTGTTTTTGAGAGTATGTTTTAGTCTCAGCTCCGCCCCCTTGTGACCCTGTTCCCTTATGTCTACTTCCTGTCTCTTTGTGTCCTTGTTCAGTATCCATACTCCTGTGTTTCAGTCTGTGTGTGTGGATTTTTTGTAAAGCATCTTGTGTGTTTGTATTCTCTCATGCGCTCAGGTACGCGGGACCCTTCATTTTGTTTGTATTTTATCACTTGTTCTTAGACATTTAAGTTCAGCTGGTGGTCTAGTGGTTAGGATGTTCATCCTGCAATCAGAAGGTTGTGGGTTTGAATCCCAAGGCTGCTAGAGGCACCACTACACTGCTCCCCGAGCACTGTGTTCCTGGCTGCCCGCTGCTTCACATGGTGAAAATGGAGAAAAAGAGTTAAATGCAAAGAGAGAATTTGGTGTCTTTGTTTGTGGCTGTTTGAGGTGGCTGAAGGTTCCACAAAGGCTGCTGCGGATTACAGAGCAGGACTGAGAGGAGAAGGCACACGACCTGCCAGCTAAACAAACTAACTAACGGCAACGTGCTCTGTTCCAGGCATCTACACCTCAAGAAAATCCGTTATCAGGTATATCCTGATTGCGAAGAATGAACAAGCTATTTCCGGCAATGACTTCATGCAACATTTCTAGTGGTTGTGTACTATTTTTAAACCCTGGCTGCGTCCCAAACTCCCCACCAGTACACTAAACAGCCTGTGGATGCTGAGATTGCGTGCCCTAATCAGGCATGGGCTTCCTCCCAAATCAGCTTGTCCTGGAACAACCTCACCTGCCGAGGAGACCCAGGACAAGACAGCAAATCATAGATAAAGCGATTGGGTTTTCTACCTTTATACTACAAAATTGCTTACTCTTGCTCTGGATTACTCTTTAACCTGTGTGACCGTGTTATCATTTTGTAAACATAACTTTATCATCCAGAATTATTTTTGGTTCTTCATGGGAATGAATTTGGGCACTTCTGATAAAGAGAGAACAAAAATGTTTGACTTTTGAAGAGCGTTTAAGCTAAATTGACCAAAATCATGGTAATGTGGCAGCAAGGCAGCATTACAAATCTGTGTAAGAACACAGAGGCCTTGTAATACACACTCAAATGTAGATGACTGCCATGTTAGATTAACTCAGACATCTGAAGCTTGTAAAATACTTTAAAGCAGGAGTTTTTTCCCTTTTTGGAGGTCACAATTTGGATGATGACTCTTGTAATCAGGATTTAAACTAAAGCCTGTTTCTGAGAATGAGCTGAGACTGTTTGCAGTGGGACACAAGCGCTCTATGTGATGCAGATTCAAGAACCAAGTCCAAACGGTCAGTAGAATCACACACTTTCTGCTACAGACACTGAAACTGCTATAGAGGCCACACATTACAGGATTTCTCAGGCGGTAAATATAAGGTGCTTTCACACCTGCATTGACTGTTCAGGGCCTTTGGATTTTTCAGTGAGCCCTGAAACAAAATAACAGGAGTGAAAGGAGTCCAGCCAAAAGAGGTAAACAGCACAAAATACTTTCTCTGCATTTCACCCATTCACCAAGTAAAGCAGGCAGCCAGGAGCACAGCCCCCAGGGAGCAATGTGTCGGGACAGTACCTTGCACAGGGGTGGCACTTGTAAGGACTGGGCAGAATTAAGAGTGATGGTCCAGTCAGAGGCACCCTGACAGCCCTCTGCAGATCCCAGCTCCAGGCCGCTAGGGCGGAGATCTAGCTCACCTGAATACTAGACATCGAGGGACTATATATGGACCAGCAGTATTCTATTCTAGCCTCATCAAGGTACTGAGCGCTCTCCCATTCTTGACTGTGTTTATTCGTGTGTTTCTTTGACCCATTTCCCGACTTTGGATTAGCTTTTTGCCTTCCGGACTTTACTTTGGTTGCCTATGGACTGATTTTCTGGTTTTGAACTCCTTGCTGGTGTGGCACGGTGGTGCAGGGGTTAGTGCTTGTTGCCTCACAGCAAGAAGGTCCTGGGTTCGACTCCTGGGTTAGGGGTTGGAGTTTCCATGTTCTCCCCGTGACCGCTTAGGTTTCCACTGGGAGCTCCAGTTTCCTCCCACCACCAAAAACATGTGTGATTGGGGATAGGTAAATTGAGCACACTAAATTGCCCATAGGTGTGAGTGTGTGTCCCTGCGACGTGCTGGGTGTACCCCGCCTTCGCCCGTAGCAGCTGGGATAAGCTCCCGACCCCGAGTGTGGGATAGAGGGGTAGAAAATGGATGGACCTCCTTCTTTTGGTTTTTGGCATCCTGGTTTTGTGGAATTTGAGCGTCATTAAAACGTTCAATTTTTCTATTCTGCATTTGGGGCCTTTTCGTGCTCGTTACAGAATTAGCCTTTCTGGGATTCAAACCCACAACCTTCTGCTCACAAGGGGAACTCCCGAACCACTAAGTCACCAGCCGGCTATAGCCTGGACCCAACTAAAAAGTCGGTTATCAAAGAAAACTAGGAGCTGACGTATTTCGTTCTAACTTCCAACAAAAATAAACAAAAGCCAACCTGAGAAAACACATAATTACATAAAAATATATACCTTTTTCTGAGAAGATTAAGTGAGAGGGAGCATTTAAGAGCAAGGACACCTGAAGATAATGAAACAGCAGCTGTAATGTATAAAGGTGCACAGTCTAATGCACACAGTGTAACAAAAACAGGAACCTTTTTCAAACACAGAGGTGTAAAAATCCCCTTGAAATGTAGCACACATGATATGGCCACTCTACTCTGTGGGCGGAGACTATCCCTGGTACAAAGATCTTGTGTTATTTTCATGTAAGACCTAAAATAAAAGAAATCTGTTCATTTTTGGTCTTTATGGGTGTTTGGGCCTGAAGCCATTTTTAAACTCCCCAGTATTGGTTGTTATTATTACATGCTATTTAAATTACTTTAACTACGGTTCTACATGCCTTAGAAACATGAAACAGAGCTCAGCATGACGTCTGACACCTCGAGCATCCACACATACCGGGGTAGCCAACACATATGGAGCTGTTTGGCTGCATGAAAACAATTTATCATCCTTTGTGTTTCCGGTACAGATCTGTGTCACTCACATTCTGAGGGTTCAGAACGACTTCATTACATCAGTATACAGAGAGCCGTAAAGCTTTAGAGACTCTGTATCTTACCAAACTCAATTACACTGCCTCTGATCTCTCTTAATTCACTTAATCCCGCTTACCTTGTTAACCTCCCGCTTGTCACAATCATGTTTTAAAAGATTATGACAGTGTTTTAACAGTGTACGACATAGTCAGAGGCCGGTTTTCTTTCCACTGTGCATCAGGAGCTAATGCGGTTACATGGCTGCACTTTTTTCTCGGGCTCTGAGCATCATTTAGTGAACCTTTCGATTTATCAGAGGCCTAAAATAAGATGTGTGAACAGCAGGAGACCTCAGGTTACCTCCTGCTGTCAGAGTCGGACCAGCGCTAAAGCTCCCCAGCCGCCGTGGGCCTTGTAATTAGATTCTCCGGTGACCTATTTCTCCCCTACTCACTCGCTACCTCGCAGTCAATCTAGATGACGCTGGGGTTTCAGTTTGGCAGAACGCTGAACACTTTCACGTAACACTTTCAGCTCCTCACACGGTTCAGCAGAAGTCACAGACCTTCTACAGCAGACAATGTGGACAATCACTGACTCTTAAACTGGAAATAAAAAACTGGATATTATTGGATTTTCATGTTAAACCGACTCCAACATTTCCAGAACTGTTACACATTGTGTGTTAACTATAACGCGAAACAAATTCTGATCCCACACTTTTATTTTCGCTGATAAACCTGTGGGTCCTTCATATCATATTTTACCATCCGAATAAAGCTGTCCTGTCCCAGTCATTCATTTCCCACACTGGTAAGCACATATTCAATAAAGCATATTTGGGTTTGCGGACAGAAGCTGATGATTTATGAAGAATAAGATACAGAACTGGGGGAACATTCCTGGGCAAATTCCAAATGAGGCTCGGGCCTCTTTTCCCACACACACTTCAAAGTGCCCCCAGTATTTTTTTATTAGCTTTTATCATCATCAGAAAGATAAACACCATTAGTCATCCGAGCTGACAAAGAGGACAAATAAGTTATCCTGGCTGTTTCTATGTATGGACACTTAGTACTTTGCAGGAAATACTCAAAGCAAGGCTGCAGTAATCACAGTGCTACGACTTAAGATGTCTGCACTCTGTATCTTCTCACTCTCCTGTGAAATAATGAGCTCCAATGGACAATGAGGTGCTTTTGAAAATGGACTTCTGATTTCAGGCCAGCTGTAAATAAGAAGAGATGGAGAGTAAGAGGATGAGAGTGGAGAGGATGTGTGGGTGAAATTATCCACCATTATATTTCTGCTAACCGCAGCGGTGAGACCCTGGCGGTGTGGAAAAAAGGCCTCTGTGAATTCTGGTCAGATGGGGAGAAGGTAAAAAGCGAAGGCTCGGAAAATAAAAGAGCACTGAATGTAGGTCATCTGGATAAGCTTGTTAACACACAGCGCTTAAATGAGTCAGCTGTGCTTTAACCACCTCTCCTGCCTTTTCTCACAGCGGCCCCAAGCACCAGTCTCCAGCCCAGCAGGCGAAACACACCGGCGACCGTCTCTGTCACACCAACGCGGTCACAGTGCACTCTTTTAATCACAGTGCACTCTTATTATTATTATTATTATTATTATTATTATTATTGCAACTAAACATTTTATTTATAAGTGCCTTTCACAAATCTCAAGGTCACTTTACAGAAGTTATCCAGAAATAAATGAATAAGAATGGCATCTAAGTCCACAAGCCATTATAATCTGTAAATGTCTTAAATTGAAACGCCTAATGACCGAGTGTTATGAGGCCTCACACACAGTGTGTTTCACTCACACTCACCATGACTTGCTAAATATGAAGGAAGACTTGACTGTAGCTCCTCTTTACAGTTTTTGGAGAAACAGGCTTGTGTGACTGTGAGGTGCAGCAGGACAGAGGTGGAGGCAGAAGCCAGAACTCACGACAACAAACAGGTCTGTAGATTTGTGGAGGTTTCTCCCAAACAGAGGGGAGGTGACGCAAATGCCTAAATAAACCTATTTTATTAAACCTAATTTATACCTTTTCTAATCACACAGTCCCAATCACTCTCCTTTTTCATTGATGAACTGTTTTGACTTGAGGTGGTAAATTTTGAACAGAACTAGGGCCAAGCTGACTAAGTCATGTCAAAGCAAATGTCAGCATAATATAAAAGTAAAAAAAAGGTCCAGATGTATTTGCCAGGAAAGTGTGGTTTCAATATGTGATAAAAGTATTTGATCCGAATTTTTTCCAGTGCCCAGTGTTGCTCAATATTTTTTGTATTAAATCAGATGTGCTGCTGATTAAATGCAATAATTAAATGCAATGGGAGGGCACATCAAGGAGAAGCCCCCAATGCAACTGCCTTCAACGCTTTTTAATTACATTAATTGCTTTTCTGTTTCTATTTATTTAAATGTTACATGGTGATTATGTAATCTCATAAAGTTTTTAGAATGAGCTACATTTGTGTGAGGTATTCCATCTGCTTCCAAGGGTACATACCTTAGCGTCGAGTCCTCAGTGACACCCTTCACCTCCAGACACGCAGGCAGGCCCTAGACCCACAGAAAAGAAGGGAGTATGAATAACAGCCTCACTGTCAGGATAAGCAGCTACGAAAAACTGATGAAAAGCACTGAAAATGATTTAAAATTGCACAACCACAAAAGTACTTTACAGTAAGACAATTTACATTTATGCAAGAGGGAAGTGCCACAGGCCCTTTCACACAGAGTGTGTGTGTGTATATACACATGTGAGAGAGAGAAAAATACAGAAAGTGAAAGAGAGAGAGGCAGAGAGAAAGAGAGAGAGAGGCAGAGAGAAAGAGAGAGGCAGAGAGAAAGAGAGAGAGAGGCAGAGAGTGAGAGAGACAGAGAGAGAGACAAAAAGAGAGAGAGAGAGAGAGTGAGTGAGAGAGAGAAAATAGAGAGAGAGAAAGAGAGAGGCAGAGAGAAAGAGACAGAGAGAGTGAGAGAGCCGGAAAGATAGAGAGAGCGTGTGAGAGAGACACAGAGAGTGTGTGTGTGTGTGTGTGTGTGTGTGTGTGTGTGTGTGTGTGAGAGAGAAAGACTAAGAGAGAGAGACAGAGAGAAAGAATACACACATACTATATCAGGGGTCACCAACGGGTTGCACATGAGTAGCCCGCGTACCGGTCCAAAATATAGCACTACTCACCAGAGAGCAGCGTCTAACATGTAATTTTATCCTGCTGCTCTTCTTCTTTAATCGCATTTGAATTTATATCTGTTTAAAATGACAATATCTAAAAAGAGCATTTAAAACATGTTTATTATACATTAAGTTTAGGTAAACTCTGTACTAGTATATGAAACTGGTAGCCCTTCGTATGGGTCAGTACCCGTCAGTTTCAGAAAGGTTGGTGACCCCTGTACTATATATTTCAAAACCGGGGCCTTGGTTAATAATGCTGTCTTTCCTTTAAAAGCACAGCTTATAGTCACTCACTGCTCTTTTTTGGTGCTCAGAGCTCCAAGGTGAATTGGAGCATCCAACTCTCCCACACACACAGTCCTCATGACTCAGTGATGAACTTCTTTCTCAGTATTGTTTCAGTAGTAGTACTGTACTTGAATGATCCATTTTCCCTCCCTTTTTTGTCTTCAAGGGTGCACTAAACCATAAAAGCTTCAATGTTTAAAACTGCCTGTTTTATCTTTAAAAATCTACATGTCTACTGTAATGTAAGGCTCCACTATCTGATGTCTAAATGTAGGGTACTTAGCAAATACTGCAATGTTGAACTGTCAATTGTTAATTGTCTGATGTGTGTGTAAAATCATTTACGTATGAATTTCATTGTGCATGCATTGTACATGCACTGTACTTTGTACATATGGCTATAAATTCCACTCATAAATTATTGATAAACTGAAGAGTGATACCATTCCTTTGTTCTTTCTGAATGCACTGCTAACAGTCAAGGCCGTTGTTCATATCTGGTCATTTCATGCATTTTGAGGATGATATCAGGATTATATCTGGATAGAGATCCTACGCATGCAATAGCTGGTATAAATGCACACAGTATTCACCGAAAATAAATTTACATCTGGTCACTCAAACTACTTTGGGAGATAATGTGGAAAACTTTAGCTAGATGTAAATCAGTTTAAATGCAAAAAAACCCCACATTAGACAGCCAAAATCAATCCAATGTGGAAGAGACCACCCTAAGCATGGCTGCAATGTAACAGAGGCGTAGTGCAAGTTTCTACATGGAGTTTAAAGGGGACATATTAGGTAAAAATTTCTTTTTGCATCATTTTGTATTTCCTTTTGGGTCTCTACTGCTTTTATGGAAGAAAAAAAAATCCATCCGTTTTATTTGCCCCCTCCCCTTGGGACAAAATAAATTTGCATAGAACCACCCCTCACTTTTCAAGTCCCATCAAGCCCCATAAACATCCCCCATTTTTGTCTGCTGGTTTTACGAACACGTATACAACGCCAGGCACTACGGCTACTGGCAAAGGCAAATTACCATGAAGTGTTGTGTTGTTAGATGCAAAAAAACCCGAAAAAGCATGGCTCCATTCCATTTTCGCCCATGTCCCAGTAACAATCAACAAGAATATTGTGGTGTGTGAACCACTTCAAGGTAGACTGCCTTGAGAACCTCGGACAATACACAGCAGGATTAACCAGCAAACTTCGTCTGACTGGGGGAATCTGTACCTACTGTCTGTGGCAAGTCAGCAGATGAGGAAGGTATGAGTACTTTCGAATAAAGACTTTTGTGTTTCTATCGTATTATGAACTAGCTTGTTCAGTTCGTTTCATTTCGTTTTTGACTGCTTAATCACTGGCCCGTTAACATTACAGCTGTATCCGTTTTCTCCATTCCAAATTTCCAAACATATGTGTGACTAAATAATAAAAATAAATAATCAGCCAGTGAATGCCAGTAACTCAATGAGTAGAGCGCTTTTTTTTGTTATATGTAAAAGTCATTTTTGTACATGTTTACTACCAATGTACAATTTGTGAACATTTGTGATTCTTTTTGTAAAAAACTGAAAAATGAGGAACAAGACTGGCAACAGGCATAAGAAGATTTGCAGATTACACAGAATACAAAAGTCAGATTTCATCATTTGAATTGCTATCACAAGTTTTGAAAAATCAGCAAGAGAAACAGACATTACTAATGTCCTGATCATGGTGCTGCAACAAGAGACAAAATACACTGTGTAGCCAGAAGTACATATCAATTATTCAATATTTTAATTAATTAATAAAGTGTTCCATAGGTTGCCAGAGGTGACACAAATCAACTATACATTTCTGCACTGCGATATCTGCATTGTGAAACGGAAGTGACCAGTACTCATTGTTGCACCAGTACCTACAGAGTTTTACCTATGGACATTATGTGCGATGCTAGTGCTGGCTGGAGTAGTGTAAAGCACCCTGCCACTGGACTCAGGAGCAGTGGAGACCTTTACATTGAAGTGATGAATCACACATTACTATCTGGAGCCTGATGGCAGGAGAACACCACCTACTGGAGTGCACAGTGTGAACAATAAAGTCTGGCAGAAAACAGACAACAGTGTAAAATGATAACTCTTGTTCCTCTGTAAAAGGTTCTTTTGCAGAGTTTGGTCAAATCCTTTAGTTTGTGTGAAAGGTAATGTCCATGCTATGACGTATGAATCTTTTTAGTTTATGCGTCCAGAGTTGCAGCAACAGTTGAAGGGGTGCATTAAGATATGGTTTGGTGTGACCAACCCAACAGGAGTTCCCCCACACCAGACTTCATATCTTAATGCACCCCGCTTTTAACACACAGGGGCACTGTCATGCCACAGACACGCCAACATTTTGTGAAAAGCCTTTACACAGAAAGGCAGCAGCACTGGAGAAACAGATTTGTCTAATCGAGAGAAGGACAAGAATGGAAGTGTTTATACCAGAGGACAGTTAATGCCAATTTTAATGTTGACTGTTTTGGAATGAGACATCAAGCAAGACTATGTAGGTGTGAAGGTCTGCGGTCCCCAAACTTCTGGCCATACAGTGCGCAATCTAACACATGGTGTATTATGTTACTAGCTATTTTCCAGGGATCCACACATGCTTTCGAATGAGTCGTCATGAATGTGGTGCCAAAGAAGTGCCAGAGAAAGCGCAGCTGTTCCTCAAGCTAGGCTTACTGTGATAAATAACTACCTGTGAAAGTAAGAAACAATGACTTATTTTTACAAGCCCATATCTCTGGCACATCATTTACTGAGCAGAAAAGACCCTATTTGTAGGACTATGAGTTACCCAAGCATCTACATTTTCTTTTTCCTCACATGACACACAAAAATCTATTCTAAAGTAAAAGATTCCTATTTTTTAATGACCAGACAAATAAGTTTTTGTTCTGTGGTTCTGTCAAGCAGGACGTAAAACACTGGAAGACAAGAGGCCTACATAATACAGTTCTGTTTTTTTCCTGGAATAATTTCCTTTTCCACAATTACTTGGTGTAAAGAAGTATGTAATAAGCTGTTTATGAGCAACAAAATTTGCTACAGTGGCGTCTGAAAGTTTGTGAACCCTTTTAAATTGAACTTCTGGGCTATATTGTGGCCTCAGTTTACAAATCCTACAAGTAGATTAACCCAAAAAATACATTATTAGGCTAGTTGGCCATTTATCGATTTAGGGAAATTATCCAATATTATGTATCTGTCGGCAGAAAAGTTTTATTTAAAGAACAGAGGTCTATCAAATTCTGATCTTCACCATAGGTTTTTTAGAAGAGGCCCAAATATAGGAGAAACCTGAGAACCTCAGGAAAGGGTTGATGATGCTCACCAGGCTGGAAATGTTCCCAAAACCATTTCTAAAGAGTCCGGGTTCCACTAAACCCCAGCCAGACAGACTGTGTACAAACAGAGGAAACTGGAGACTGTTGTGACCCTCCCCAGGAGAGAACCTGGGGCAACTTCCACAAGTAAAGGCCTTTCTCACATTGGCTCATGTTTATATCCATGTGTCCACTATCATTAACACTGAACTAACACTGAACTGAATTAACACTTCCACCCAGAACTGGAGAAACTTACATGTTAACCTTCACCAAGCTGTGAACTGCGAAAAAAGTAAGAAACAGGGTTTATTTTGCACTTCACCGCCAGTGTTTACAGCTGGCTGGTGGTGGAATAAATGCATTCGAGTTGGTTTTGAGATGTTTGTGCGAGTTTTGAGCGAGATTTGTCGAGTTTTGTGGCTTTTTGTGAAGACGCTATCTGGGTACTCGGTTTCCACTGGTTAATACACTGGCTAATAGGAGCTTGCCGGTCGGCTGGGTCTCGCGGCAAATTCAAAACGGTCCATGAGGCTATTGAGGCAGAAAAAGGAAAGCTGTGTTTATCAGTTTGTTTATTTATAATTCTACTTTGAAAATATGGATTTCTGAATCCAAGATGGTGAATACAAGATAAGAGTGCTTTCAGCCCTCTCCCACCGAAGCTTCGAATATTCGATGTTTTTCACTACCGAATACTCGAAGCTTAAAAAATGGCATTCGGACCAGCCCTACTGTGAACAAATGAGAATGAAATAGAAGGAATTAAAAGCGTGTTTCTTGATGAAAGGAATTCTTCTTCTGCATTCCAGCAGAAGAACTTTATCCCATCTGGTGGTGTTGCTGGTCTTGGTTTGGGCCTGTTTTGCTACACCTGGACCAGGACAGCCTTCCTTATGCGAGGAGTCAAGCAATAAGACTCCAAACCACAAGTCATTCCACCATAGTATGGTTACCGACAGAAAGAACTAAAGACAGAAAGAAAGACAGAAAGAAAGAAAGAAAGAAAGAAAGAGGCAGGCATGAAAGAAAGAAAGAAAGAAAGAAAGAAAGAAAAAAGAAAGAAAGAAAGAAAAAAGAAAGAAAAGAGAAAGAGACAGGCATGAAAGAAAGA
>JBBMFX010572739.1:0-14671 GCA_037832545.1 Rhabdalestes septentrionalis | reverse complement strand
TGTGCTCTGTGTAAACAACGAGTGACGTATTCACGCAACAGATCACTTCCGGCGTTTGCGTATCCTACGCCAAAGCGTAGGGGGCTCAGGGGGCTCGAGCTGTTTGGACACGGTCGTCTAACAGAGGTAAAAAATGATATAAATACTGTTCAGTTTCTCACAAAAACCGATTGTTTCGTGTCTTAAGACATCATGTATCGTCACGAGCCACAGGGTGTAATTTGGATTTGTCTGTGCATGTTTTTTTTTACTTTGAAAGGTTAGGCGCCCATCCACTTCCATTAAATGACTACCAGAATGCCACAGCTAAAGCTAAAAATCTTCGTTTGTGTTCTGCTGAGGAAACAAAGTCACGTACATCTTGGATGCCCTGGGGGTAAGCAAATAAACATCACATTTTCATTTTTGGGTGAACTATCCCTTTAATATGGAGTTGTTTCCATTTGCAGATAACAGCTTCCACTCTTCTCAGAATGCTTTCCACAAAACTATGGAGTTTCTTTGGGATTTTGTGCCCATTCATACTTTAGAGCATTTATGATGTCAGACACTGATGTTGGATGAAAAGGCCTGGCTCGCAGTCTCCATTTTATTTCATCTCACAGGTGTTGGATGGGGTTGAATCAGGGCTCTGTGTGGGCCAGTCAAGTTCTTCCAAACTGAACGCATCCAGCCATGTCTTTATGGAGCTTACTTTATGCACTGGGGCACAGTCATGACGGAATAGAAAAGTTTTTTCCCCAAACTGTGTCCACAAAGTTGCAAGGTGGGTGTTGTCCAGAAAGTCTTGTTCTGCTGAAGCATTGAGATTGTCCTGTGGAAATGGATTTAACACTACATGTACCATTGTGCAAACAGACAAGGAATTATGGTTAAAGACTAAACCCAGTTTAGAATATTTATTAAAACTGACTTTTTAAATTATTTGGTAGTCAATTGTCAGGTTACATAAAAATCATATATTCTTTAATTTGTACTACAAAGAGACACACAAAGTCTTTTTGTTTTAACACACAAAGTGCTGTGCATCATTCATAGACCATCCTTTCATCTATTTAATTTCCTTTCAAAATGGGCATCAAATAATGATTTACCTTTCAGAACAATAAAAAAATGCAGAAAACCTGTGCTTTTACACAACACAGAATCCTCAGTGACTAATTAAAGATATTAGATTCAGTGTTTACCACCCCCTCCCTCTATATTTTTGTTTAAAGCTTTAGCTCATTTCTGGACACTTTCAGTTTTTCTGCTAAAATCTACGCTGACAATTTTCCACATATTTTTAAAACACCTCCAGTCTCTAAAGTCATCTGTTTTCTTCTACTTCTCACCATCAATTCAATTACAGTTAAGAAGTTACACTAATAAGTCCATCGATCCTCACTCCACATCTCAAGCGTACATTTTGTGTTTTAGTGTTTTCACTAATTATTTTAATTCGCTTTTCTTTTTTCAACAACAGCTACTCGAAGGAGGTCATATTTTGCTTCATGTTTTTATTTGTTTCACCGCCAATTTTGGAAACTTTCACAATTTGTAACTTTCTTATTTCTAATGCCAGTGCTTGATCTCCTGTCCAGTCTTTTCAGAAATCTCTCCTTTGGCCATTTTAGATGGACGTGGGGAGAAGAATTTCAGGCAGCTGAGGTGTGTGTGGGTAGCTGTGGGATGAATGTGCGTCTTTAAAGATGAACATGATGGTAGTGAGGGCTTTGGGGGCAGCTCTTAGTGGAAGGTCACAGCTACTTGTAAAACTTGTAATATTTAAGTCTCTTAGCAATTTTTTAATCACTCTGTTAAATACATATTTTTTATTTAAATGTATACTTTTACTGTTTGATTAGTTCATTACCAAATAATCAGTAGATTACTTGGTAGTTAAAATAATCAATAATCAGAAGCCTAGGCCAGAATTAAATAGCAGTCCTCGACCTTAATGTCCTCATCATTTACTGTTTTCTCTCTAAACTCACCCATCTGACTCCATTCCTGAACGACCTGCTGACCTGGATCACTGGGTTAATGTTCCCAAGATGTCACCATGTGTACATATTTGTTTGCCATGTAATCATACTTGATTCATTGTACTTACCTGTACAGTTTTTTTCAGACAATGGTCTGTTTATTTTGGCCCAAAGTCATGTGTGCTTGTTTGAGCAATATTAAAGCAATATCAGTCACTTAACTGGTGCAATCTAGACACCATGCTGAAAAGACAGGGATTATTTAATCACAGATAATTTTGCTAATAGTCGCATATACCGGTACGTCAAACCTTACATTACATGACCCACTAATATGGAAATTGGAGCAGAATCTGAGCCCTTTTATGTTTATTTGTCTACACTAAGCTGTTACTGACCATTCAGTGGTCATTTGTTTCCTGAAAGTGTTTTTTACTATATTTAGTTTTCTGAATTTATTCAGATTAGTGGCCAGAAATTGTACCCCAACCTACGTCAAACTCTGGCACTCTCTCTCTCTCTCTCTCATGCACATGCACACACACACATTAATACATACACTATATTGACAAAAATGTGTGGAAGATCTTGACTGGCCTGCACAAGGCCCCAACCATCCAGCACCTTTGGCATGAACTAGAACAGAGATTGTGAGCCAGGCCTTCTCGTCCAACATCAGTGTCTCTTCAATGTTCTTCAAAATTCCCAATGAAATTCCAAAATCTTGTGGATAGCCTTCCAAAAAGTGTGGAAGCAGTTATAGCTGCAAAGAGGTATCAATTCCATACTGAAGTCTATGTATTTTAATGCAATATCATTAAAGTCCCTGTTAGTGGAGTTGTCAGATGTCCCAATACTGTACTACTCACAAAACGTTTGGGATATTTGGCTTTCGGGTGAAATTTATGGGAAATGTAAAAAATGATCATCAGTGATGATATTATATCATGAAAGTAGGGCATTTAAGTGGAAGCATGCAGTGGTGATTTCCTGTGGTGAAAGAAATTTCCTGTGGTGAAAAAAAAGCCTGAAAAAATGTCCCACTGTCCCCTCATCCAGTGTAAATGCGCCTGGGTCCATGGTGGTGTGGTCAGGTCCCCTTGCAGATCGTCTAGCACAAAGGGGACTGTTCACAAAGAAGAGGTCATCAGTGTGGGATGTGGCCAAAGTTGTCCACTTCTATGCCTTTCTGTGAATATTCCAGTCTCTGTATCTCTACTGCACTCTGACACTTTAAGCTCAGTGACTTTTGTCTGGAAACATCCTGTTTGAAGTCTCGCAGTGGTGAGGGATTGGTGATTGCTAGGTGTCATCTTGGTCTCATGATGGCAAAATGTGAGCAGCATGATGAGCAGGACTAATAAATATTAATTCTGACTGAACCAGGAAATGTATTGTTCGATTCAAGGATCAAACACCTGTTTTGCCTTTAAGCTCCTTGTCACAGAACAGCATGTTATGTAAAAAGTACAGAAATATTATGGTGCATTTTAGGTTCATCCTGACATTTCACCTGAAAGTGGAAACTAGTTGCGGGCAGTTTTTATTTTCCTGGCCTGAGACCCCGGGAATAGGCATCAACACCCCCTGCAGCTCCTGATTAAGAATACTAAATAATAAATGGTTGTATATGAGCTGTCTTTTACTGTTATTTCTTATCAGTTTTTTGGGGAGAAATCAACATTTTAGTCCATCATATTTAGCTCCCACATCTTTTTTTTAATCAAGTAAGTTTTTTAATCAATAGTTCACAAGAAAGATTTAAACTGTATATTTATCCCATACTGTTTTTATTTGTGTCCAGATAGATCTAACTTAATAAATTAGTAAATTAGGAGAAATATCAATTCCATTCTGTCTGTCAGTAGCAGCTGGAGCCACGTGTCGCCCCTCCTGTTAGGAGGGACCATAGACATATATATGTCTATGGGAGGGACATTAAAGTGGGCGGGTCCTGAAAGCTGACGTAGGACGATTCGACTTACTTAACTCTTATGAAACTGTTTTAATTAAGAAAATTAAAATTAGAAACACTATCACTGAAAATATTATTTTCCTTCTTGCCTTGAGTTCTGAGTGTTGATACAATCAGTAACGCGCACAAATCAGTGAACAATAAAACGTGATTACCTCGGGGCTTACCTAATTACGGGTGGGGAAAACAGGCATCTACACTATATGGACAAAATTATTGGGTCACAACTCTTTTTGTTAAACTAATAAACTCACTTTTTATTTTACTATGAGGACGCTTTTATTATTTTATCTGTATATGAAGAATCCTGTACTAGTTTTAATTTACTCTACTTTTTTACTTTGAGAGAGTCCGAAAGTTTAATTACTAACAATAATGTTCCTCTATCTTTATTGGAGAAAATAACCTGAAACTTGAAATACTCAGTGAACAATATGTGACCCTTAAGCTTATGGATCATTGTCATGTTACACAACCTAAACAAACAAACCAACAAATAATTTTATTACTCATTTTATTACCAGAATTCTTGTAAAATGTTACTACTTGTATTATATTCTACAGGGGTCCTCGTGTTATAACTGTGTTAGGATCAGTAAGTGACATATGCTATGGTGTGTTTCCATTTGCACTGAAGGACATGGGTTAAGTGCAAATTATGGGGGAGTGCAAGATTCCTAAAAAAAAACCCATTACTATTGTGGTAATAATTTTATTTTATTCTACTTGTGTTTTTTATTTACTTTGACAGAGCCCAATAATTTTATTATCGTGGCGGAGATGATGTTCCATTCTTATCTGTATATGTCAATAAACTTGAAATAAATAATGAACAACATGTGACTAATGCTTCTGGACCAGTTTTATTTCATTCTACTTGTTATCTGTACATTAAAATCTAAAACCCGAAATAAATACAGTGAAACACACGCCAGGGGGCGGAGCTTGCAACAATATGGGTGGGAAAACAAAACAGAGCTTCCGTCAGGGCGGTGTGTTCCTCGGTCTGGCCAGAGATGGCCACACACGTCCAGACAGCACATAGCTGAGAGGATTAAGAGGGGTCTGCGTCCGAAAAGCTTCAGTTCTTTCTCCGTCGGTGTTAGATTGTGATACGTACTTTTTAAAAAAAGAAAGAAAGATGGTGCTGCAGAGAGTGTTTCGAGCTGTTATAATGGGACCACCAGGATCTGGGAAAGGGACAGTGTCGAGCAGGATCTCGCAAAGTTTTGGACTCAAGCATCTGTCCAGTGGAGACATCCTGAGATCCAACATCAACAACAAGACTGGTAAGACCTAACAGACAACATGATCTTCTCTAGAACACGTGGCTTAATCACAGATCAGTTCAGTTACTTGTTCTTACATTCCACATTAAATAGTGCAGCAATGTGGACAAACGTATAGGGACAAATATCGTAATTACTGCCTTGGATACTCAATACTTAAGTATACCTAGGCATTTTGGACAACACCATGCTTCCAAAAAGGGACCACCGTCTATGTATTTGAATACAAGTCCCCGTTGTTGTCCCTACAATTTGTTCATTTAGTGTAAGGTTGCTCCATTTCTTAATAACAGGGTCCTGCTTGGGTGTGTTTTTACACATTACTTTGACAGTCTGTGTTAGTCTCCACTACAACTGTGTGAGAAGTTGCTACGTGACCGGGTTTACCCCCCCCCCCTGTGTGTGTGTAGGGGGAGGGCGTTGATTGGAAAACTTAGATCAACTACGTGCAGAAACTAATTTGAGGAACAGTCAGTTTGTTGGGATTTGAACCAACAACTTCTTTTGAATTTCAGCTGGTTGTGAAAATTAAGATGAAAATCAGAGCCTGAACCCTATGTGCATAAAATGTTCATATTGTAGAGGACTGTCCTGCAGTTGCGATATGCCTCGCCTAAAACTCCATACATTTCACCACCATGTGCCATCTGAGCTGTTTTTCACGTTCTCCTCGCCTGATTAGTCACAGATCAATAAGATTGTATCTTTTCCCAATATGGCAGATATTGAAACAGAGGCTTCTACACTTGATCAATCACCACACAATTTAGAACCAGCACTGATTTCATTATGTCCTTAATAATCTTTTGGAGGCTAGCCTTTGCCCCTGAAATAAGGAATCCACACCAGTTACATGGGTCAAGGTTTCTGTATATTTAAGATATAAACAAAGTACTTCAGGTCAGTTTAATGCAAAATATGATGGTGGTGAACCTGATGAAGAGTTTAATTCCTCTAATGCCTTCTGTAGACTGCCATCTCAGCAATCTTACAAGATCATTAAATTACACAGTGTGGCCTGGATCTAATAAACTCGTGTATGATGTGTGTAGATTAACAATGGTGTGCATGAAGGTGTGTAGATATATGATGAAGTGTATGAAGGAGTACAGATGTTCAATTGTGTTTAAGTTGTCTGTATTTGTTTGTCATTACAACTGCCATCTTTGAACCGCTTTCACGGTACAATGTCAGGGGAGATCAGAAATGGGGTGCAGTAGCAGGACACCATAATTTATTTACAAACACAGCCAAATACAAAAAGGCACGAGGGCCTGCATTTAAACATTTGTACATTTAAATATCCACATTGTTATTATGAACCCAAGAAAACGGTGCACACAAATTTCCAAAACAAAGTTAGGATTGGAACCAACCAAAACCCATAATCATTTAACTTAAGTCACCGGCTGGCTGTGTCCACTTGCCCAGCTGGAGTAGCTACATGTCAAAGTAAAAGACCCGTTATCAAAACTTAAACAACGGCGGCTGCCAGGAATGTTACAGCAGGATTTAAAAAAAAGACCACAAATGTTTCATGATTGTCATCTTTCATGTGGAAGAGCCCAAAATTGTACAGTGTAGACAGGACATAAAACAGAAGGTGCATGTGGCCCTCTGGTCAGTGTCCAGCATAGTTTGGTAGTTAATCCTACACATACCCTCTAAACCTAGCTTGGCACAGACGAGGTAACCAGGATGTGTTTGAGCATGGAAATCACAATCATCTGTGTTGAAGTCCACTGGTCTAGGCCCAAAGCTGTACTACACAGAATGGTTAGCATGGTCTGATGAGTTTTACAGTAGTCTCAAGATAAGGTATTGGCCTAATACAGTATTGAAATACATGATTTAATGCACTTATGGTGGAGAGGTTCATACCAAGTGTCATAGATTTATTAGCCTTGAAAGCATAGCTATCAGCAGCATTGTAAACATTCTCTACAACAAACTGAATTAATTTTAAATTCTGCTTAATTTTGAAAATAGAGTTGATTAGATTGAATAGATTTTGAGGAACACTCACAGTTTTAATGTTCAATAGAAGACTGTAGGTAATCAGAAGACTGAATGTAATCAGATGAAGCAAACAAAAAAAAATCAAATCAAATGGGTCATGTGTAAAGGGCTTGATCTTCTGACTGGAAGATCAAAGCTATCTTCTTGAGGGCCTTCTGTGCAGACTTTGACATGGAACAGATGGTTAACTCATTACAATGGCTTTAAACAAAGGTAAGCTATTAATGTTTGATCATAGTTGATGGCATTGTGTCTCACAGCCCACCCCCCCTGTGCAGTACTTTCTACAGGACCTCTCACCTGAGAAAGAACCCAGATGTTGCTAAAGCCTCTGAAACCTGTAGTCCAAGGACAAATTCTCTACCATGTAACCCTGAAGATAACATCTAAAGTACATTTACCGGAACACTGCTTACCTGCAAGCACAGGTCACGAGGATACCCTTGAACTTAAAGGAGCAAAACTTCAACACAGTTCACAACAAAAGAATGCCTGGGAAAACTGGTTTTAAATGGCTTGTAATTATTTTTATTTTCCTTTAGCTAGACTCAAAGAAACTTCAGCTTCTCTGCATGTGTGAGAGTTGGAGGCTTGACTTCAACTCAGAGCTCCGAGTAATAAAGTCAGCAAACAAACCATTAGGCAGACCTCAGATCTTTGACAGCTTTAGAGGTAATGTGTATGTTATTAAAAACTTGCCTCATGGTGTGGCTTTGTTTGCTAATCTCTGGTTGTTCAGCAGTTTTGTGCTGTTTTATCAGTTTCTCATGTACCTACTACATAGAGTTTTGGGTGCTATAGTTTCATGAACAATGGCATTATTTAAAATGGCAATGTATATCATGAGATAATGGTATGAGGGTCCTAGAGTTACGACACAGTTCCATTCCTTCGACAGTGATTTAACCCGAATTTTGTTGTAAGTTAGTTACTGATTCTTACACAGTTGTATAATCATAAACACTCCCTCAATTATACACTATGTTATTGTGTATTCTTCCGCCACGTGCCACCAAACTATTTAGTAAATATGACGCTAATGGTGTAAGCCGAGTGGGAGTGGGAGTGAGCGTTGTAAACTCGAAAGGTCTTCTGTCGAGACTGTTGTAACTCAGGGACCCCCGGTATAAACAAATGATTTTTGAACAATATCAGGCTGCTCTGATTGCAGGGTTGTTCACATCACACCTATTTAAGCATCACTCTGTCATTGTCCTGGGTTTCTATGCATCTTACTGGATATGATTCTTTTCTGTTCTGCACAGAACTGGGTCTTCTGATGAAGTCGTGCATAGACCAGGGTCAGCTACTGCCTGATGACGTCATGTCTCGCCTCATCCTGAGCAACCTCAGAGACATGGATAACAGCAGCTGGCTCCTAGATGGTAAAACACTCTCAGAAAGCCTTCAACACACAAGCATTACGCTCGCAGACACCTGCCTTGGCACAGGCCTTTATGTGATATGGCTCAGACATTAAAACAGTTTCTGAAAAGCTTCAATTCACCTGCAGTTTGTTAAAGCTAAACTAGTCCGTTAAACCACTGAGGTGGTTTCACCATAGAGTTTAAGGCACAAGATTTAAAGGCTACGACACTAGAATTTAAAAATGAGGATAAATATACTCAGAGTATCCTGGACATAAACAGCATTTTGAATTGAGATGCCTTTGAAATATATGTAGAATTTAAGTGCAAAGTGCTGCCTAAATGAAACATAATGAAACATAACAGTTATTATGATGCATATTACAATATTTCATGTACTGTTTTATACATTTCAGGGATTCAGACCTATTTATAAATATTATACTATACTTATACTATACTTCATTATGTTTCATTATGATTCATTTAGGAATCCCTTTGCACTTAAATACTATATATATATATATAATATTATAATATTACAGCTACTACTGTCCAGATGCTTCCTATTGCAAAAGTGTTGGAATAAACAGAGCCTCTGTATAGTGAAGGACTGAATGTGTGGCACAGTGGAGACATTGTCCTTTAGAGCAGCTTAGTCTTGAGTGCTTGCCAGGTTTGTTTTTTGTTAGACGGGTAACCATGACAGACCCCTCTCTTCTCCCTCCTACTCTCAGTCACCCACTTTTTCCCCGCCCTTTTCTTTTTCAGGCTTCCCTCGGACTGTAGCACAGGCAGAGAATCTGGACAGCATGTGCACCGTGGACACGGTCATTAACCTGGACGTGCCTTTCCAGACCATTAAGGAGCGTCTGACCTCACGCTGGGTGCACCAACCCAGCGGCCGCGTCTACAACACAGACTTCAACCCACCCAAGATACCAGTGAGTCACAATCGGGATTAGACCCAACCCTCCCCCTAAAAATCTTCTCTCCAGCTGGGTTTATCTCCTGCATCTTGCAAGTTTCCGCCGGCATTTACTTGACATTCCAGCCAATCAGGACGTTCTTAAGAAGTTCATTATCCAGAGCAGGTTTTGTAGCCTGTGACTGGAATCAGAAGTTTTCAGGAAGGTAGTGCTCTAAGATTGGTGACCACTGGGTTGAGTGCCACTGATTCACTATATCCAAGCTATAAAACTGGACGAATGTATAGACAAAATTCTTTATGACATTGCATGTATACTATCTACACTGTCAGAAATACGTAAAACTAGACTGTAGATGATGTCTGTTCGTAACCATTAGCTACAACTCAAGCCAGATCAAAGTCAGCCTGTATGACTTGCATTCCAGCGATCATGCTTTTAATGTGCGCAAAGAAAAATCCAAACAAGTAGCGGTACCAGAGTTCTTTCATTCCTCCCCTATGCTGTTTTGGTGCTAGCTCATCCTGGTAAATTCATGATTTCCTGCTTTTTTTTTGGCTAGTCAGCAGATGTAGAATGTAGCAGCACACACAGTGTGAGATGGTCGCCCTATACCATTGGTTGTTGTGACAATGGCCGTCTTTGAACCTCTCTCACAGTATGACGCAGGACTACCATTTAGGAGTCACAACCAAAGAAATCCCCACAATTGTTTCACCATTGTCGTATTTCGTCTGGGACAGCACTCAATTATACAGCGTATGCTGAGCATAAGAGACTAAATTTGGAACGTAGTTTTTTGTGCGTGACAGTTTGAGTGCAGTTCTTACTAGGATTTGATTCCTGAAAATAGGTCTCAGCTGCAGTTGCCTCTCTTTTATAATCAGCATAAAAGCCCAAAAGCACCAGCGCAGCGTCACAAGCTGTAATTGGAAAGACTTGCAATGCTTCGAGGTAAAAGATGTGAAAAGAACTAAACCGCTAATGAGGTCAAAAAGGCTGAAGCAGGGCACTATTCTTCCTCAGACTGGATTTAATGGGGGCCGAGGGATTAGGGATAAGGCAGAGATAAGACCTGGACTTTTATTTGCTGAGACGTTTACTGCAGAGAGACCTTTGCTCTGGTCTGTGTAGTTAAAAGTGAGCCTTTCCTGAGCCTTGGCAAGCTCAAGGGTTATTGTCTACTGAGTACGAAAACTAGACCGAAACCTTTATTGAGCCCAAAGGAAGTTGCTTATGTTACAACTGTACAGACAAAGACGAGTGCAATATAACATCTAATGTCTAAATACATCCGGTAAAAATTCTGAAATCTCTAAATGCCATGCTAGATGCTATATGAGATACAAAACCTGGCTGTAAATACTATAGATACATAACTTACTGTTAAGTGAATTAATAATAACAAATAGTATCTAGGAGTATGTTACTGCACATTGTACACATCTGTATTAGGTAAGTAATGTTGTAATAAGCAATAATATTTTGCATGGCAAGACTATTGCTTGTAATAATAAGATATTGACACATAACAATATAAAATATAAGGTCAAAATAAAAAACGCAGTACTGACTCTTACTGTGGTCCGTAAGAAAGATGGGTATAAATACTGTAGTCCAATTACTGCTAAGTTGTTTACTATTAACACAGATAGAGGTTTGAAGAAGTTCCCTGTACCAAGTCCATTGTTGCATGTAGTGATATGAGTGGTTATGCTGAACAATGCATGGACAACTGGACAGAAATAAAATGCATTAAAATATGCGTAAAATATGTGAAAAGTGTAAGATTCGAATGCATCCAGAGTACATGTGACATTCTTTTATTCTCTCATTGTTTACCAGAGAAGCACACGTTGCTAGTTTGATAAATGCTTCCTCTCAAGATTTTTTTCCTCCAGCTTTGGGAGGAATTTCCTCACCTCTGGCTCTCTGGGGGCTCGAATTCAGATTCTCTAAACCTGCTTGTGACAACATCAGCTAAAAAGAGGCATGTAAAAACCTGTTGTTAGTGTCAGTGCTGTATTTTCTCTGGATGAAGAGTTTGTTCATTATTCTCCAGAACAACCATTTCAGCTTGTACATAAATGGAGAGGAAAACTTTTTAACTTTTTAAACGGTTTTAAAGTCTAGACTAGTTGTTCAAACCGGTTCTCTTTATACTCTACTACTCTCACCTCATATATTTGAGTTAGTTTAGGTATTTTTATATTCTACTAAATACTGCTCAAAACATACTGTGGACCCCATCATTTGCATCACAACCCAATCTTCATATAAACACATGCACCAGATCCTGAATGCTCACTGGTTTTGGATGGCTGAGATCCTTGGTGGTGTTGTCTGTGCTTTGAAAAGGAGGATGTCAAAAAATACAAACCATTGTTTAGACTAAGGGCCAAGATATTGAGGCTAAAGTTTTGCTTGTGCTGCTTGGGCTGTCATTTGGAGCTTCGCTTTCTTTCACACAAAACTATTCTTGTGCAGGACAAATACAATGTCAGCCTGGAGCTGGCTCATTTAAATAAAGAATTAAAAGTACTGAAATTACTGAAAGTTAAGAGTATTAAATGTTTTGCCACACTGCAATGACACTCTACCACAGTTCATTTACACTGAGGTATTCAGATCTGCATCTGTATTCAGATCAGGCCTTACAGTAACACTTATTTTCTCCCATAATTTCAGTTCTAAAACTACACTCCTTGCATTTATTGCACTGAAATGTTGACACGGCAGAATATCGAAGCTGGACTTTCTCAGAGCCAAAGCCCGAACTTTATTGCTCTCAGAGGAAATTGCTTATGTAACAACTGCACAGATACACAGTATTAGCCAGAATAAATCTCTCCAGAAAATATGCTTAGTATTATACACTATGAAGCTTGATGTGCCCCAGAAAGAAGACTGTTCGAATTACAAGAATTGAGTGTGTTCACGTCTGTTGTGGAGGAACTGGAGCAGTATGAAAGTGTTTGCACTGCGGTCAGGAGTGTGGTGTCAGTCTAACAGAGCAGGAGAGTTCATGTGAAGGTCAATTCTGATTCTGAACTGAGAAGCTGTTGCTGTCCTTATATGGGTTTGTTTACAGATATGCGTACGTTCCACGTGGGGCGGCCTTCATTTTGCTGCCTGCTACGGTGGAGGATAGAGTGCTGAAGATCCGCTGAAGAGCAGTTAACTTAACATAAGGGAAGCAAAAGCAGTTTTGTGTCTTATTTTGTGAGTCCTGCTTCTTTAAACACCCTTTTTAACCTAGATCAGCCTACACACACTATATTCTGACTGTCTATTGGTAGCTTGCCTGCATATTGCGAAAACAGTTTTGGACTTGAACCATGCAAGGGTGTGGAAATAACTGACTCTGACTGATAAGAAAGCCTCTGGTTGTGTGGGATGGTTAAATGTGGCTGAGGCAAGAAGTAAAATACTGTATATCATTCCCTTCGGCTTGTATGGTAACTAACAGTAGTCATAGATTTGGGCAAAAACATTTAAGAAAAGTAACTACGGACATATCATTAAACTCACACTGCTGCTTTTAGCAGCACCTCCAAGATCAGCTTTCATTTTAAGTTTGTATTTAATTCAATGGTATTTAATTTATACTGCACTTTTCACAACTGATGTCACAAAACAGCGTTACAGAGCCGACAGATACAAAGGTGAGTGAAGAGAGGGAAAACTCCCCAAAGCTGAAGGAGGAAACCACAGTAGGAACCAGGTTTCAAAAAGGGAACCCGTCCTCCTCTGGTCAACTTGGAGAAAGAGTCTCTGGAAATAGGCAACGATAGAAGGCCTTTGTGTACAGACTTAGTCATTACTGAACCATTGTAATGGCTGGCAGAATGGGTGCAGTTAAGAATCAGTAGAGCTAATTTTGTTGGAGTCTTTGTGAAGAGTAGTTTGCATTGTGTCTTCGCCAGGGCTTTTAAATAGCAGTTGCCCTTGAATGGGAGAGGAGAACATGGGTAGTTGAAAGCAGCCGAACACTTGGCAAGAGACCCAAGCAATTGCAAATCCAGCATGAGGATTTGCAAACCTGGGGTCCCGACCAGCTGTACTAAACAGAGAAGATGTTCCAAAAAAATGTACAGATATGCATGCCCTCCACAGGAGCCAGCCTTCATTTCACTGCCTGTTCCAGTGGTGAAAAGAGTCCTGAAAAACAGTTAAAGTATGGGAAGAGTAACTAACTTTCAAGAAGTAAAGTAAACATTTTGGGGTTGTATTTTTGCAGATCAGCTTTGTGAGTCCTGCTGTTTTGATCTTCATTTTGAGCCGAAATCAGAACACACACTTAGTTCTGTACCTGACTTAAGGACATGTAATAATTAACCACACGCTACACTTTTTAGCACAACCCGAGTGCTAAGCTTTGGCCTTACAGTCTTCTGATCCAAGTGTTATGGCAACAGGATATGCTCAGTGTTTCTGTTTGGGCACTGCAGGGTCTCGACGATGTTACAGGAGAGCCTCTGACTCAGAGGGACGATGACACACCTGAAACAGTGACCCGCAGACTGAAGGCCTACGAGTACCAGACTGAACCGGTTCTGGAGTACTACAGGTAAACTGGGCAGGGATTCTGACACTCATGAGCTTCATGCAGTCTCGATGCATGCTGAGATTTGTGTAGATGAGTTCACATGAATTCATGAACTGTAACTTCACAGTACTGTGCAAAATCCTAGGCAGTCTGTGTGTTTTTCCAGGTATAAAAACTTTAATTACATTTGACATATATGTTATACAATGTTCTACACCCAATGCGCTATCTCTCTTTAAAAAGCATGTTTAAAAGCATATCAACTTATTCTTTGGTTGACTGCATGTTCAAATAATCAATATTTCTGACAAAAAAATAGATATATGTGTATACAAGTTGTATTTTTCTAAAAGATGCAAAGCCATTTTTAAATTAATAAATTTTTTGTGAAGTAATGTATTAAACAAATAGATAAATGATGGCCCAAACATAATTGGGAAAAAGTGGTTTATCTTTATGATGAATGATGAAGTAACAGGAATTAACACTCTGTAACAGGAATGAACACTGGGTAACAGACATGTACTCGTGTGTGTGTGTTTGTGTGTTTGTGTGTGAAAACAAACTTGTCTGGCC
>JBBMFX010572715.1:0-14672 GCA_037832545.1 Rhabdalestes septentrionalis | reverse complement strand
TGAGTGTGTTGGGAGGAGGATGTTGAGGAGAGACTCTGAGTGTGTTGGGAGGAGGATGCTGAGGAGAGACTGAGTGTTTTGGGAGGAGGATGCTTAGGAGAGACTCTAAGTGTGTTGGGAGGAGGATGTTGAGGCAGAGGCTCAGTGTTGGGAGAAGGATGTAGAAATCAGAGCCCTGCCAGTATATTCATGTGTAAAAAATCAATATTTTAATAACAGAAAAAATAAGTTAAGGATCTACACATGTAAATGCTCACAAAAACAAAGCAACACTGGCATTTCAGTGTAGACGATAATTTTTTTAATAAAACAGATAAACCATGATGAGGAGCCTGACAGATGAGGACAAGGCTGACGAGGGAATGAATGCACCTGTAAAAGTAGCTTGCGGGCCACTGCCCTAGAATAACAGCAAACCTCGGAAAACCCATAAAAAACTCACTCAGGAGACGTCACCACAAAGAGTGCAGTGTGAAGACCTTGCAAAGACAAACCACTTGTACTACAGCATGAGGCAGAAAAAAATAGCCTGAACAAACTAAATTTAGCCCTGTAATGTCCAGATGCCAGCAGTGGCAAGCTCACCCCCTTCTGCTGCAGGAAGAAAGACTTCGCTCACCTCCCCAGCGCACACAGAGGTGGAGGACTAGGAGGAGGACGCTGCTCAAAACTCAGATAATGGACTCCGTTTTTGAACTCAAGCCCAGCTCCAGGAGGATTCATAGCGGCTTGCTGACTCCAGGAAGGTTTTGGTCTCAGGCCAACAAGAAACTCACAGCTAAATAAAGTGTATATGCCTTATTTATGGTCCTCTAACAAGCTGCTCTCCCTACCATGTGCAAACAGCATCGCTCAACAGGTGCTCCTATTAAAGCGAAAAAGCTCCCGGACCAGACGTTTTCTCTCCTCAGCCATGCAGCGAAAGTGACAGGAAAGAACTGTGCTGCCAGACCTCCAGTCATACAGCAGCCATCCTATGGAGGGAAGTGCTACTTTTACTGAATTGATTTAGAAAAGGTGAGACTCCCACATAAACTCCATCCCCACCAATTTACAGGTGGCTTTAACATCTGACAGCTGTGATTGTGCAAACACTGGCAATGCACTCCAGCATCACCATAACACTCTGATCCCCTTGAATACAATAATTGTGTGATTAAATATCAGTTTGAAATGGTGGCTGTGATGAATGACAATGCTGGGATCATACATCAGTGCTCCCACTGATAACATTCTTTGTGGCAGCCCAAGACAGCTATAAAAATGTTACAAAATCGACTTACTCACATGAAAACGAAATTGCACTCCAACAATATTACCCCCACCCCCCAATACTATGAAGTTGCTAATCACCCCCCCCCACACAATCTTCTAGGTAGATAAGTCTATGTTGCACACCTTTATTAGCGTTGGCCAGATGTTTACATTTGACTGCAGTTATCATACTCTAAAAGAGCAGAGTGTTTGAAATGCTGGGCTACTGCAGTAAAATGCCCATATTTTATTAATGTTGTGGCATTTGTAGCAACGACTGAAAAAGTCTCTTCAGTTTGAGAAACTTCCTCTTAGATGGCAAAGAGCTAACTAACAACCAGCGAGGGGATTAACCTCCTTTGGACTGAGAAACTTTCTCTCTGAAACTTCAAGTGATCAAAAGCAAGACACTGGGGAATTCGGAAAACACAGCGTCTGTAGTGAATTTCCATAGTTCTAATGTTTGTCATGTAGTTTAGCCTGGAGACTGTGGTCCCTGTGATTATGGCGGGACGAATACCTGCCAATATCAATATGACTATGCATTACATCCATAAACACGTGGTGCATTCAGCCGAAAAAATATGCCCTCTAAACCTCGGTTAAACATCACGGTTGGAACAGTAAGTCGGCTGAGGGATTCTGTTTCGCGTGTAATGCCACTACTTTCCTCCAGGCTGCAGGTGGAGAAGCTGACTAGGCTGTAGTGGCAACCATGGGAAACTGTTTTCATACTGTGTTGGATCCCCTGTGGTCAAACCTTCACAAACCTTGACACGCAGCCGTGTTACAGTAAAGTGCCCCTATGCTGGATCCACAACACACACAGGTTTAGCTTTAATTGCTCTCTCCATCACCCACAAATACAACAGAAGATAATCACACCATACAGTCAACACATGGCCACTTCTCAAACTATTGGGGTGAAGCCTCACTGTCTTATTTTTAATCGAGTTTATGCCACTTAAATTGTTTATACTTGCTGGGTGATATGATATCCTATTTTAACTCCACTTTAGTGTACCTAGCACAGATAAGAATGTTCTAAAAAGTGGTGTGCTCAACTGTAAACCAATGTCACGTGGTTTGCAACCAGAAAACCATATTAGCTGAAAAATCTTCCCGATAAATGTGGACATCCGCTCATATCATGGCATTCCACGCAGTAGCAACAACAGATCTGCTTCACCCCCCACCAGCCCTGATCCAAACATGAAGCAATAAGCATTAACTGACGCCAAGGGAGCTAGTAGGATTTCATTTGGCCTGCTTCCCCGCACACAAACAAGCTTCCTGGCTCCTGTACTCGCCACACCAGGGACGATATTAAATCTGCCTCTGCCTTTCTTCCCTCTCTGGCTTATGTTACTCTGTGTCACAGTGATACCACTGCCTTCAATTCAGCGAATGCGTTTGGGTGCCGAAACTGTGTGACACCGACAAGGGTTCATTTTCCACCCTTACAGCAACTGAATGAATCAGTAATGCTGCTTTAGGGGCTCATCTGCTGCGGCTTATGGCCACATTAAAGTCTCAACTGTCCCCTCACAGGCTGCAGACAATCCAGATTATTGTTCCGCGCTGTCCATAAGGAGATAGAAGGACAAAACAAAAATGTCCGACTGACAGGGCCATGTGGGGCGGCGTTAGTGCAGTCCAGCTCCATTAACATCAAGGTGACCACATTTTACCTGTAAGGTCTCCAAAGTTACTGAGAGCAAACTCTTCCTATTATCTGAACATTCTCTTCTGTGCGCCTGCCTGCTCCGGCTAGCTGGGACATCGTCCGCCCAAGGGCTTCGCAGTGCCACAAAGATAAATGATTCAAGCAAGCATCTGGCAGTGACCTGACTGGGAAAAGAGCCGGGCACCAGGCCGGCTGCACAGAATAAGACACTGTGGGCGAGAGGCTGCCACACCGATCTCACTGAAGGCCCCAGCCCGCACGCTGCCTGTCAGGTTTTATCCAGCACTGAGCCTTCTGAGGCAGCACTCTGTCCTGACATCCTGAATCAAAATGAGACAAGAAAATTAATGCCCACACGTGGGCTGGAAAAGAATAAGGGATCTTCTGGGATGATCACAAAAAACGTCGCTATGAACTTCACAGGAAGGACAAGTTTAGATCCTAATGAACCCATTAAACTGTGGAAGGACCTATGTGGGCTAAAGGACTGTCCCAGAGCTCGCAAACAGACAGATCATCAACCATAGCGTTTCAGGGCATTTATAGCTATAGTTTATTTTGAGTGAGGTGTTTTTTAATTTAGTCAATGGTGGGGGGGCGGTTTGTTGACCATCACAAGCACTTTCATTTAGTCAACAGGGGCTTTATTTTGTTGATCACTGTGGGCGGTTTTGTTTTGTTGAAGGGGAATGGCGTTGTGTTTTCATCACCTGCTCTCGTTAATTTTGTTGACAGGCCTTGGATTGGTTTATTCGAGCATCACCAGCAGCATCTCCACTTCCCGCGGAGACTAAGGAGGGTGCACCCCCACCCAGTTCGCACAATATTATACAGAGGTACTATAGAGAGCATTCTCTGTTGCTGCATCCTGCCATGGTAAAGAAACTGTGCCACATCAGATGATAAGACCCTATAGATGTCAGTCTCACCCTTGTCCCCCAGTGAAGACAGGCGCATCTACAAGGTTCCATGCTCTTTTTCCTTTATTTGCAAAACTCAAAACAAAAGGCTCGATGGCCAGTATGAATAAACAAAAAGGAATAACTTTTACTGAACAAATAACCCGCAACTAACTCTGAACAGAGACTCTCTATAATACCCCAAAACCAAAACCAACACCCAATGACAAAACAGAACAAAACTCAATGCCGCTGGTACTAATGAACTTAAATACAAAATACCTTTCAAAATAAAAGCCCTAAACCCAATATGAACTTAAACAATGGTGGCTGCTATATCACTGTCCCCAGCCCTGACAATAAAGGCTAGTAAAGACTGCTGAGAACATCAGGGTCTCTCTCCAGGATGGGGAACTCTTTTTTGTGGTGTTCCGTTTTTTGCTCCTCTTGTTTAGTTTTCTGTATATACATCGAACAAACATCTTCTTGACTCACAGGGACTTTGGTTTTCTCAAGGGAAGCGTTCATTTTGTCAGTTTGTTATTGTTGTGGCGACTAAGATATTGGTGTGTTTGGCCACCACAAAGAAATGTTATCTGCCTGTAGTAACATATTCACATAATGCTATCATAGCATTCAGTAATCACTGTTTAAAACAAGACCTGGTATCTCCAATTTTCTTTTCTTTTTCCGTAACTTAAAATTGCCAGCTTCTGTAACTGTCATTTTCCCATCACTGTGTATGAGGTAGAATAACTGTACTGTGGCTTTCTCTGGGTGGTCCTGTTCTCCCTCAATGTGATGCTAGCAGTGTGATGGGAAGAAGCCTAGCCAGTGGATGGAACTGGCCGGGTTAAAAACGGGCAGAAACCTGCCACAAAAATGTTTCAAAATCCCTTAGTGTATAAGTGATAAACACTACAAAGGAAAATACACTTCACTAGGAACTTATTACAAAATTATATACTGCCAGTTTAAGGGGTAAACAACACGACCCTTCGATTCAAGCATGTATCACAATTTGCATTACGTGATGACACTGGGCACCACAGCACTGATCTGCCAATCCTCCACATATCAAATACCAGGCTCACGCAGTCACATGTGCAGGGTGATAACCTTTTGAACACTCTGCCAGCATGAACAGGCTCCATTAAATCAATCACCTAAAAGCCATGCAGCTCCCAGCAGCGGCATCATCCCTCTCCGCCATCTCCAGCACGCCATATTAATCTGCACCTAAAACCAAAGGGCTAAATTTAGCTGTGGAATCCACGCTACTCTGTGTCTGCGAGCCCCTGACAGAGCGCGCTCACCGCCGCGGGAGTGGGGGCGGGGTGGCTGTGCCCTTGTGAATAACAGACAGCACGTATACTGACGTCACCCATAGATAATGCCTGTGCTGATAGGGCCCGGGGGCTGATAAGCAGGGGGGCTATTCCATCCAGCTGAGCAGTGATCAGAGCCAGCAGCCAGAAACACGGCATAACTCGGACCAAGCTGGGGATCTGGAAAACGAGTAGAGTTGACAGGACGAGTAGAATAATCATGAGATGGGGCCTTGTTAAAATAACAGGAGATGAACGCGCTTACTTGCGTCCCTCATCAGAGTGGAAGCTCTGCGCTTCCGATTACAGCGTCGCCTCCCCCGCTCTGGTCCAGGCAAACGTAATCGGAGTCTGACCACCTCGCGTCTCCATGGTAACCCCTCCCCGTCTGCGGGCTGAGACGGCGTCCTGATCTGCGGTGTTGACTCTCAGCCTAATTGATTCATTAAGGATTACAGGCCTCGAGGAGGGCCCCTGTTCAGAGATGCGACGTGAAACCAGAGGATTTAGGGCAAACTGATTTAAAACACCCAGCACTATAGAGCAGCGCGCTGCTAATCCGCCACGGAGGCACAGCACGCGAACCAGCGTCCGGCTCGCACCGAATCCAATTAATAACTTAACCTCGTCTTCTATAATCTTATAATGCAGATCCGATCGACGTGGCATGGGCCGCGGCGTGAGGACCGAGTGCAACAAAATGTACTGCAAGGATCTAATTAATAGGGGAATAGTGAGGGGTTCGGCATCTGTACATTCCACAATGGAGTCAAAAGCGGTTATTAGTTGGCAGAAAACGATCGTCTCGCTTGGCACAAGACGGCAGCGGCAAGCTGGCACGAGTCACGCGGCAGGACCGCTAATAACAAACCATCGTAAACAAAATTCCTCCAGTCTGCATAATTGGGCAAAATCTGAAAGACGTGCCTGCCAAAAGCCACGTCTTTCAAACTGGCAGCGCGCAGCCGCACAAAAGTGGGGCCAAGAGAGCGCTGCGATCCAATGGAACAGACTGTGGTGTCTAACAGTGTAAGTAATAGCCGTATCACCACATGACCGGACTACAGCGCATCTTGAGGGCATATTCTGGGAAAAGTCATTGATTTCTGAAAATAACAACTCTAAAGTGCTTCCCTTTCCAAGTGCTGGTCTATTTTCTTCAAAACGTAAGGGCTTTTAGGGAGACGTAATAAAAAGCCCTGCATTCTCGGTCATTGTTACTTATCACTGCCAACCCAAGTTTCTGTGGTTTTGCTTTTAAAGAGGGTTTGTGATTGACTTCTGTTTGCGACATCACATTGTGCCCCCCCCCTACTCAAATAGACACAGCCACTCATCCCGCCTTTGTACATTCGCCATCACAGAAGACAGATGACTCTGAAGGACTGGATGCTGTAAGACAACAATGTGATCATTATCAATCATTTAGGTGAAGGTCAATTGGTGAAGGATTCGTTAAGGATTACAGGCTCTCAGTGAACCATTTGCATTAGTTCTTTTACTGAAAGAGTCAACGTCTGAACCGTAATATCAGAGGTAACGAATATGTTGCTGGAATGCCTGTTTAAGTTTTCAAATGCCTGCATTTCTCAGAATATTGAAATTAACATGCAGGCAAGTAAAAATGAGCATTATCTGCAGTGTTCAGAGAGTACAGCTCCAGAAAATATAACAGACCGCTGCAAAAATGTTCAGTTTCCCCGGTTTTATCTTTTATAGGTGCCAGAGTTGAACTGAACAGCTCTGCCTTAGATTTGAAGAACTGCTGACAAGATTTTTGAAATAAAAACATTAAACATTAACTTTAGCTGTACTGGAATACAGAATCAAAATACTGCATCATCTTTCTACAAAATCTTACATTACAAATTTCCACATCCCTCCCCTTTCAAACCTGAAAGCATTTTATCTGCGAACGTAGCTGTTCTTAAATATTTAAAATATGACCTCTTTAAACCCCGGATCCCATCAGGCCACTTTCACAGTGGAAGTGTCTTCAGAGTCAGTAAACACACTGAAGTGCTGAAGTCAAAGACCTAGAATGAATTGGCCACAGAAAGAGAGCAGAACGATAATCTTCCCTCCCCGAGGCGCTGGTGTTTAAAGTAATGTAACTGAAGGCCGAGAGCAGAGAGTCCATTGTGGGCTCCCTGTGAAGGACACACAAATTCAAAATTCTTTGGAAGCGATTATCTCTTTAACTGAAAGAGGTGAGGATCTGTTTTCAGCGGCCACAATAAGGCTTTTGTGAGGAGCGAAATTAAAAAAAGGAGAAAACACAGGCATGGCTAAGAGCGCGCTGAACCAGTAGCTGTTAGCATAACGACCTCAGATAATGCCCTTGTTTCTGACCTGCTTCAGCGGAGAGGAACTAGAATGAGAGGGAAAAAAAAGGAGGGAGAGAAGATGAGAAAGATTACTGGAGCATCCAGGGTGTTCATTCCCTTCCCTGCTCTAGCAGAAGATCTCTTCTCTACGCTCTTTAGCAGTGTGCAATTAATGCTGGTGGTAAAAGCTAATAATGAGCTGTATGACATGCGTAAAGGGGCTAATCTGGGTCACACCACACACCTCTTTGTACCACAAAGAGAAGGAGAACACACACACACACACACACACACACACACACACAAGCACAGAGGGGGATGTGTGTGTAATTTACTGAGAAAATCACAGATTAGCATGTAACGCTAGGCCTCCATGACACTCGCAGTTGCGATTGTACTGCTTGACATTGTGAATGGAATATACAATGCATTCAACTAGGGCTGTCTATTAATTATATAAGAGTAATCAAACACTCTGTATGATCTGAACTCTTGTACACAGTATCTTTGTCAGAAGGACTTTTTCATTTTTATTCAAGAACTCAGTAAAAACAATGCCATGATTTACGATTTATTCACATAATTCAAACTATCAAAACCAATGAATAATTTGTTTGAAGTTCTCTGGTGTCTTTTTCCTGACCACATGAGGTCCAGCTGATTAATGTTCCTTCATGTGGTTTCTGAGTCCTGGTCCAGATGAATGAGACTACATTGTGTGGTCTATATGTGCTTGAACAGCTATATTTGAAAAATAGAACAGTGACCTAAATATTTATGCCTGCCTTTGGCTAATTTAGTCCTGGGCAGCCTTGTACGTTTCTGTCACCCTCAGAAAGGTGTTCATGAAAAATCAGCACCGAGATCTGCTCATTTCGCATTCTCCAAGATGTGTTAAACCATGCATGTTTTCCTGAGATAGCATGGGAAGCTTTGTTCATCTCAGAGTGATGTTGGTCAACTGTGTCCACCTCTTAAAATTCAAATCAAAATAAAAACAACTAATGAAGCGCTGAAGGAAAAATATTGTTTAAGCTGCCTATTAAGACTACTAACAGAAGCTGCACAATTTGGGATCTTAACAATAGTAATAATATTAATAATAGTAATAATTAAAAAAATTAAAATAATAATAATATGTCAGGCATTTAAAACATCACCAGCACTAAATGAAATGGTAACCCTTCAGTTTCCAGATAACCCTGTTTGCTACAGCGCCCATGTGCACATAAATGCAACTAAATCCAGGAGCTGTGTGATTTCAGGGCTCCAAAAGGCACTAACATGGTTTATGGCTCTCGGAAGGCCATGTGTGAGGCTAGCGATAAGAGAGCAGCCGCATATTTAATGTAAATATAGAAATAAAAAATGGGATTATCCCATTCGACATGACAGCGTTTACGGGAGGCTTCCAGCGATGAGGGGAATGAGGGAATTTACTGAGGAGTAAAATCACCCAGAGAGCTCCACAGATCTGGCTCGACCCAAGTGTTTACTCCGTGGGCTGACAGTGTCTGCGCAGATCAATGGGATATAGGAGTAAACTGTAAACTCCCAGATGGCTCGGTGTGGCGGGCCAAGACAGATGGAAGAGGCACCTTCCCAGAATCCTCCCGGACGGCCGAGAAATCGGGTCACAGTCGTCGGCTGATATCACGTCTCAGAGGGAGGAACAGCGGTGCTGCAGCATCACCAGGGTATCTGCAATCCTACCCTGCATCTTTACAGAAGCCCCACGGGGAAGCTGCTTCATGTGCTGGCGGCCTCGTTTCAGAAGCCTGGGCTTGACGAAAAGCCTGACCACAAATCATTTCCACCTCTACACCCTTCACTGGGACACCTGTGGCTCGGCATGAGTGGCTCGCAAATTAGTAACAGCCCACTGAATATAGTCTAAGCTGAGAAGGAGGGATGAATCACTGCAGTGAAATCATGTTCCCAGCTCCAGTGGAGGCATTAACCCTTACAACTGAGAGTGCATTAGTAAAATCTGATTTCAGGAAATAGAAACGGTGTAAAACAGTTCTAAACCAGGGTTTGCCGCTCTTTCGCTCGGCCGCTCTCTGGACCCCCTTCCTCTGAGGATTTTCCCCACCCACTTGTGGGCGGAGATTATCCTGAAAGTTCTCCCGGGCTCAAAGATCTTGCATTTTTTCTGTTTGTTGCTAAGACCTAAATTTTTTACAAATTGTTCAGTTTTTCTTCATGGTTCATTTTCACACGACGCTCGAAGTGGTTATAATTTTTTTTTATTGCCAGAAATTTGGTTCTGCGTGGAACACCAAACAAAGCTCAGCATGATGTCTGACACCTCGACCACCAACACAAACCAGGGGAATTTCCATAAAGAGCCTGTGGCATATGATGACAATTTATCATTTGTTGCACTTCCGTTCCAAATATTTAATCTGTGTTTTTTACTGAAGGCCTGGGGTCCTACAGTCATACTGTCATACTGATCTAAAACAGCGATGATGCTCCCTGATCAATCACGAGGCTCCTGAGATCCATTCAAAATGTGCAGGCATTGTAGTGACAGTGGCATGAACAGACCCTCCACAACAGCAACAATAAGCTTGTTCAAGGTGCGCTTAGCTGAAAATATGTTCAAGATTACATGTAGTTTCATCAGAAACCTGGTTTGACTCAATCAGTCCTTCATTAAATTAAATCAGGAGCTGCTGATGGAGTTTCACAATCCAAATGACGGTTGGATGAACTGAGGAGGAATCTGGAACCGAACCTGTGGGTACCTGTGGGTAAATGCCACAGCACACAGTGTGAGCAGTGTGTGGGGATCTTGCTCAAGGGAACCTCAGTGGTGCCACTGATAATTCTGTGAGCGAAAATAATAAACACATCACATTTGGTATATATTGTTTTATAAAGAGATGGGTGATGCTCCAAAAATATCGCGATACCCCATCCTTGTATTCTTGATATGGACTTAGTTCACAGTATTGTTTAAATTTAGACTGAAATACAAATTTAGAGATAATTCAAGATGCTACTTGCCTTAAAATGTGAACTTCAAGGTTCCAGTCAGTTAATGAATGTCATTACTGGTTAACTGGGTGACAGTCTGTAGTTTGTAAATATACTTTGATGTTAATGTATGAAGGATGTTACTGATTGCTCTGTGACCAGAGTTAGGTAACCGCTTTTGTATCCTCATCCCTACCAAAACCAAACTTAACACTTTGAGTGTTGGCACATGATACGCTGTATTTGTCTAAACTTTTTCACGATGCCCTGTAGGCATCACACACATTTCAGTTTTCTGGGCCTGAATAAGCTGAAACAGTGAGCCAGCATGGCCACATTTGAAAAGGGCATTAAATCTGATGAACAGGACTCGTTATGCTCCCTCTGTAATGAAAATGCAATTGAGTCAGCATCCTTTAAGGGGAACTATAATAATAAATGCATAATTAAATTGATTTCTTTTTCAGTGGTGGTGAATGGAACCAGATGTCATGCTTCTAAAAGCTCTCTCGCAGAAAGTTATTACATGAAATGATTTCGAATATGAAATCTCTCACTATTGCCAAAATGGTACTGAACTGCATGGTGTGCGGGGTTTGAGTCACAGCAAGTATTTCTTGGGTTCAATTCTGTTCATGGAAACTTTCTGGGTGGAGCTGAATGGGTTTCCTTACAGAGTGCAAAGATGTGCACATCAAATTGACTGGAAATGTTAAATTGCCTTATGAGTGCTGGGACAGGCTCCAGCACCTCGCATTACCCTGGTTAGGATACGCTCAAATAATGAATAATGCAATGAATAGAGAATGAGTTACCAAGTAAACCACTCTGAACTGATTTACATTCATTTTGAGATGGTTCTATCTTAAAACATCTTTTAAATGCTGTTCAGGTTGGAAGGATGCTCTGGTTCCCTTTCACTTCCACTTTAAAGTCACCAGAGTTGAAATGTTTTGTCTACACTGAACCATTTCAGATCAAACCAAAGACCTCAATGATTAAATCCTTCTGAAACTTCCCCTTTAAGTACTACTGATCCATCAGAAAACCATAGTGTGATGTGATGTAACTGATCCCAGTATGGATCAATATAGTCAGTCTGCCCAGCCTAAATGGGGCATTAATGTCTTACATGGAGTAAAGCCTTTGTTTTACTCAGTTCCTCATAAGATATTCAGCATCACATTGTAGGAATAAAAGCTTCATGTTCACCTTGGATAGTCTTTTAATGTTCTGAGATGATTTGAAGATGCTTCCTGGACTAACTTTCCCAACAGATCACAAATGGTTCAAAATGACATGGAAAACTAAATTCTTCTATAAAATTTCATTCGTTACATTCACCCCCCATGCCCTTGACATCTGCACACACCTCTGTACACCTGCATACATCTGAACACACCTGCACACACCTATATTCACCTGTACATACCTACACACATGTATACACACCTGTACATACCTACACACACCTGTACACACCTGCACACACCTATATACACCTGTATATACCTGCACACATGTACACACATGTACATACCTACACAAACCTGCACACTCCTGTACACACCTGCAGATCTTCACACATCTGCACACACCTGGACAAACCACATCCCTCTACACACCTGCACACACCTTCATATACTTGCACACATCTGCACACACCAGTTCAGAACTTTACACACCTGCACAGACATTCACACGCCTGCACAAACCTGTACAAACCTTCAAACACCTGTACACATCTGCACACACCTTCACACTACTGTACACACCTTCTGACACCTGTATACACCTTCAAACACCTAAACACACTTTCAGACCGTTGTGCAATTTTATATACATGTATACACCTTCACAAACCTGTACACACCGTTTAAACCGTATCAGGTTTCACACACCTGAATGGTGATAAAGCACCTGTCTGCTCCCCCTTTCCGGTGTTATTACACATTACAAAGCTAAACCACTTAGCACGTGCCATAGAGAGACGCGCACGCGAGCGCCATGTTCGCCGCACGCGCGCTAAGTTTCCCCACAGAGGCGCAGTGCAGCCGCACGACCACCCAGACCGCTGACGGACCCTCCGCACCGAGCGGCATTTACTAATCACCCTCCCCACCCTGATAACAGAACAGGTTCACGGGTTGTGGGGGCATTTCGCTTCAAACAGCCCTCATTAAATCCAGCACGAGAACACGGGCGCGAGACTCACCGAAGATCCGCGCGCAGATCCAGATCCTCCCTCTGCGGAGGAGACTGGAGCAACTCTCTCTCTCTCTCTCTCTGGCTCTCTCTCTCTCTGTCTCTCTCTCTCTCTATCCCTCTCCCTTCTTCCCCCTCTCAGCCTTCCTCTCTCTCTCTCTACCTCTCTCTCACACAAACTAACTCTCCTCTTTTCCCCTCTCTCTACCTCTCTCTCTCTATTCCCTCTCTCATCCCTTTCCTTTCTCTCTTGTCTCTCGTCCTACCTCTCTTCTCTCTACCCTTCTCTTCCCACTACCTTCTCTTTCTATCACTGTCTCTCTCTCTATCTCTACCAGCTCCCCCCCACCCCGAAGCTCTGATGATCTGTGTTGAGGTGAAGCTATAGAGCTGAGGGCGCCCCCCAGCGGACCACCCGCAGCACTGCGCCCATATTTATTATAAAATAAATCACTGCAACATAATGTTTATAGGAAAAAAAACAGGAAACATATTTGATTGTTTGTGTCATAATACATTTTAAATGGCATTTCTGAAAGCCTGAATTAAAAGAATAACGTTTTAACAAAACCTGGAGACCGCAGCAGAGGTAGGTGTCTAGTTTCATGGACTCATTTATCCCTGAAATTAATGCGCCAGCTGCCCAGCAGGGGCAGGGGATTCTGCTATCTTGCTATCTGTCTTTTTTATGCACTGAGGGGTCCCTCAATGTGAAATCACCCCAGTGTCACAGCAAGGCCTGCAATCGGCAAGTCAAGGTTACAAGAGTTAATCTTATATGTTTTGCTGTTCATTAAAGTGGTCTTTTTCTTTAATTGATGCATTTTGATATACTGAACCTTATTGGGGTACAACTTTCACGTACTGAGTGGCATCAAAACAGCTGCAGGAACATCACTGACCTGCTCTGTTCTGGAGAAGCTTCGTGAGTCAGAGGTGCTGAATGGAACCAGACTTCTGAAGAGTTAAATGGCTCTAAAAGCTCCCTCGCTGAAAATGATTGCATTTAATGATTATAAATACGCTGCATGAGGACTGAGACACGGTTTAACCATAGGTCTGTGAAATGAATAAATGACGTTTTTAAAATATACTCGGTGGAGTGGTACATGCAGAGCATTATGAAACAAAATAGGTTCAAAAGAAATTTAGTTTCTCATAAACAAAACTCAAAATAGGTTCTGTTGTAAACAGTCAGTAAGTTTCTGTATGATTAACCATTTCAAATGAATGGGTTTTTACAACCATTGGATTATACCAGTTATTGGGTAAAATGAATTCAGTTTTTAAGAAGCATACTATATTATAGGGTTGTCATGATCGTCTAATTAAAACTGAATACACTGATGTGACAAATTGGTTAAAACTGGTGTCTTCTTTGAACTGGCTAAGCCAGTCGATCAAATTTGTCAAGACTATTTTCAAAATACAATTTTATGTTCTTGTCCGTCACTAAAACATTCTATTTTAATGTCAAAATAGTGAAAAAATATTCCGATTTAGAAAATATGACGTCATGCCTGTTGTTCTGGGGAGGGGTTGACACCCTTGGGTTATAAAGTCATGTCCAACAGTCTGAAAATTCTCCACAAGGGGGGGCTGTTAGGACTCAAGATGCTTTTCTGAGCACGATTGAAATGAACACCAGCAGAATCTCACGAATACACTTGTTTTTTTGAAACACAAATTCATGTGGTACTCAAATATACATATCATACTCAAATATTAATACTCTGTATTGTCCAAAATTCTTGAGACTTCATTTCTTTATATTTAGTTCTTAATCGCCATATTGGTGCAAAACGTTTCTATCTGTCAAACTGTCTTTTCTTTGAGATTTCGATAAGATTAACTGAAAGAAATGGGAAGAAATGTTTTACTCTGACATTCTGCAATGATTCTAAAGATAGAAGGAGTCTAGATAAAGGAGTTCCAACCACTCAGCATTCAGCACCACCAGTATACTGATCACCGCCTGATCATCTGG
>JBBMFX010572705.1:0-14672 GCA_037832545.1 Rhabdalestes septentrionalis | reverse complement strand
GGGAGAGAGAGGGGGGAAGTGAGAGAGAGACAGAGAGAGAGAGAGAGAGAGAGAGAGAGAGAGAGAGAGAGAGAGAGAGAGTGAGTGAGAGAAAAAGAGAAATGGAGGAAGGGAGAGAAAGAGAACCAGACAGAAGGAGAGGAAGGGAGAGAGAGAAACAGAAAGACAGACAGATACATAAAGAGAGAGTGAGGGAGAAAAAGATAGAGAGACATATAGAGACAGAGAGAAAGAGAGTCAGGAAAACGGAGAGAGAAAGGGAGAGTGACGGAGAGAGAGAGTAGGAGAAAGTGAGTGAGAGATTGTACTGCGGGGGATAAATGATTAATAAAACGGCCCTGAGAAGAGACCAGGAACTCTGAGGGCTTATGTAATAAGCAAGAGGTCAAAGGTCAAGGTGGAAGTCACTAAGGTAGAGATGAATGGCTGCTAGGTCTGCTAAAGTGAAATCAATAAATCCACGATTCACCACAAACACACACACACACACACACACACATAACCACACACACCTCATTATCTTTCTGCTTTGGAGCTTACTGCACCGACTTCAAACATCAGACCGAAGCCCATCGCCTTTTCCTCCAAGCGGCTCCGAGCTGCAGCGCACAGATACAGACCCTCAAAGCATGAGGAGAACTTACACAGCATACAAAACACACATCCCAGACGATAAACACGTACATACTCCCTCACACAGCAAACATGACACTGTAATTTAACTAAGCTCTAAAAATAAGCCAGCAAAGACAGTTACTGTCTCGTTCTAGCACCTGAACCAGGTCTGAGAATCAGTCTCAGGTTATTCTGTCAGAAACACACAAATCACACTGTCACCACCTCAGACTTAACGTTAGAAATGAAAACCCGAGTCAGCCAGGAGTAGCCAGTGTCCCTAACTGACTGACTGGCTGCCTCAATGACTCCCAGACTGACTGACTGCCCGAATCCCTGAGTCCCCAGTGCTGAAACATACATTTGAAATTGTCAAAAAATGCTACAAGATCAAGACAGGAGCTACAATACAGTCCAATTATAAAACAGGCAAATTAAAGCCCTGACACCCAATTAACAGACTGGCGATCACAGTTCTCCTATTGATCATTTCCTCAAGGAGGCCACAGAGGTGAATTCTGCCTCTATATGTACAAAAGTCGGGGCCACATCTATTTTTCAGGGTGTTTTCCACACCTGTTTTCCAGCTTGCCTGTGCCTCAGTGCACAAATCAAGCTCCATAAAGACACGGTTGGATGAGTTTGGTGTGAAAGGACTTGACTGGCCGCACAGATCCCTGACCTAAACCCCATCCAGCATCTTTGAGATGGCCTGGAATGGAGATCATGTGTCAGGCCTTCTCATCCATGCCTGAGATCATAGATGTTACAAAAAACAAATGGGCACAAATTTTAATTCTAAGATTCATTCCACTCACATTACCATGCTATATTGTCTATTTTGTGGTATATTTTGTAGTTTTTCAGTCAAACCTGGTACTCTGTTCAACACTGTATATGCCTCCTGTGGAGTAATCATTCCCATTGTGCAATACTCATGACACCAGAATAGAGTTTAGATTCTCTGCCCGAACCCGACATGGCCCGAGTCCGGCCCGTAATTTATGAAAGGTTTCAAAGGACCAGAGTGTGCTCGGAGCTCGGGAGTGTGTGTTCAGGAACGCACCCACAGTTGAGAACGTGTGTTATAATGGCCCACGTATTTAAAAAAATTGTTGGGTTTAAATCGGGCTCGGGACGATAATTACAGTTAATGTGTCGGGCCGGGCTGGGCTCGGGCACAAGGTGCACAGACTCAGATCGGGTTGGGTCTCATTTTTTGGGCCCAATCTAAACTCTACACCCGACGGTGTATGTAGTGTCTACACTTGCTGTTTATTTATTGTCTGTCTGTTGTAACCTGCACTCTGTTGACATTTGAAGGTTGTATGTTGCTATATGCTGCACCATGGTCCATGGAGAAACATCTCATCTCACCATTTACATGAACACAGCTGCTGAAAACCATAAATTAACGTTGAACAATGCCATCAGAAACACTCCAAAATCTTGTGGAAAGTCTTCCAAGAAGAGTGGAAGCTGTTATAGCTGCAAAGGGGACCAACTCCAGATTAAAGTCTATGTATTTGAATGCTGCGTTATTAAAATCCACGTTGGTGTAATGGTCAGATGCCTCAACACTTTTTCATATAGTGAATCATTAGAGAATATTTTCTAGCTTTAGGCAAGTGAGGTCTAAACACCATAGTCATATTTTCTTCAACATAGTACAGATATTCCTTTTTATGGTTATACTTCATGGAAGAATGACATAAAAGACCAGAGGAATTAGTAGTACTGGCAACAGTTTATATTACAGCTTAATATATGTTTCTAGTGTTTTGTATTGGTGTATCTGATGGTAGAAACCATTTAAAACCTAAATGAAAACTGTAAAGGCTATTAGTGTAGATTGACAGTGGGTTTACATCCTACAAATAACCATACAAGTGAATAATTCCATAAAAAAGAAAAAACATACAAGTACATATTTTTACTGGCAAAAGAGTAAAAAACAGAAAACAGAACACAAAATTCAATTCAGAACATCTTTGAAATGAAATGGGAATAAAATGTTGTTTTAGCCCCCAAAAAACATTTTATTCAACATTTTTCTAAACATCTGACCTGAGGAAGAAGATGTAAACAAACCAAAGAGGTCCAACACTGAGAATACGTTTCTGCATCATTAGAGACTCTGAGGTTTTGCATAAATAAACTCTTAATACATTTGTTTCGATCTATTGTTTGCTTTTATCCTCATAGACAGAGGTTCAGGAAAAAATTCAGCAAATACCAATGATGTTCAAACATGTATCTGACCCTTCTGTGTTTCAGATTCCACTGGTTGACCACCTAATGACCCCTCACTCCAAAGAGTAAAGCTCCAAAACTTTTCAAAGCTTACACTGCCCGGAGTTCCTGAGTGAACCTTCTCTGCTGAACTATTATACAGCTCTGGAATAAAATGGAGCACTGCAAGGTTTTATCTTTTATAGATGCAAGCATTGAACTGAAGAACTTGGCATTCGTTTTTAAGAACTGCTGACAATATTTCTCCTCATTTCCAAATAAAAATATTGCTCATTAAATAATCATTTTAAAGGAAATGACAAAACATTAAAATAAGAGAAATGATGCAGCGTTTACAGAACTTGAATAATTCAAAGCAAACAAATCTCTTTTTCACTCAAACAAAATAAACTTCTAGTAGTGTTTTACCATCCAACTGGTCCCACTGTGAGAGGAGAGTGTGGATTACTGCAGTGTTACACATTTCCTCATTAAATAACGTGGTTCAGGTGATCAGTAATCAGTCCCTCATAAAGAAGAATGAGGTGCTTGTGTAGGAATTTCACAGACACTGGACTGGAATGGCTTCCATACTCCTAGAGATGCTGATTTCGAAATACATTACAGTGCTCTTTTATTTTTTTCCAGAGCTGTATGTACAGAAAATAGAGAAAAAATATATTCTCCTTGATGCCAAGTAAAGGAGAACGTGATGAAAGGGAAAGAGCAATCCTGTGAAAATCACAATATTTAGAGCGGAGATATGACACATTCGTTTAGCACTCCCATTACTCTGGTCCAGATGGAGGGGGAGATCAAAGGACTAGCACCTGAAGGAACAGCTTACCATGGCAAAAACATGCTTCATTCACTCAAGCCTCCCTAACACAGACGTGCAGGAGCTTTCGGCACCCTGGGCACCCCGTCTCCATTGTGAAATTAAACACCACGGCCTCCATAGCAACAGCCCAGCCCACAGTGCGCTCCTTCATTGGCCTCTGTAAGCTGGACACTCTCCTCACTCTGAGGAAGAGATAAACAAACGTTGAAAAAAATCAAGCTTCTCCAGACACCTGAACCAAGGCCTGGAATGCTCCTCTCTACTCTGAAGTCTGTATTGCTCCCCCCGGCATATTTCATAGATTTTTATTCCTTTTCCTTAAAATAAAGGTATCCTGGGTTTGAGAGTTTCTCTTTCGATTCTCGGATCCCTAATAGCTGCAGTGCATATATGCAAAAATATGCAAAGCAATATACAGGAAAACAAGCCATTACAGCCTTTTTTTTGAAAACCTTTTCAAAATGTTCGTAAGAACAGAGAATATTAAAGGGAAAACATACTTAAAAATTGGGATTTTGTAGTTTTAGCCCAAAAAATCTGTAAAGTGAATCTAAAGAAGAGACTTCACACTTGCTCTAACTAACCTGTAGCAAACCCACCCACATTCTCTCTGAGAGAAAAAACTAAGTTTGTGAGTCTCCTAGATTTAAAGCATTTTCTTGCAGAAATGCATCAAGTTATTTCTACTGTTATTATGAAATAACATCATTTACAAAGCCGGTTACTTCATCCTTCTACAAGACAGAAACTCGTTTAGTTTTAATTATTCAGGAGAAACGCTGAAGCGTCTTCCGTCTGACACACAGAAGCGAAGAGATCAGGCACCAATCAGTCTAACACAAAACTACACCATTTTTTTCCCAAGAGTTTCACTCTTACTGCCGAAAATAAAAATAACATGTGCAATGAGAATTCTGATCGCATTCATCATGTTCATTCAGATTCTTGTTATGACAGACAGCCTGTGCTCCTCAGAAATACCGTGCTGAGGTGATTTTTTCTCAAGGATACCTTGAAAATGTTGCAATTATCGCCCTTGTGACAAATCCCACAACCCCCCACACCCCCCACCGCAGATATGATCAAGTCCCTCACCTCCACACTGGTTAATCAAATCACCTCCTTCGAAATTCCCCTGCATGCGTTTGCCAGACAGACGGTTCTGAGTGAAAAGTCACAGGATTAATTAGTGAATAATAAGCTGGAAGTTTGGGGAATTCACAAATATGGGAGGCAGACCAAGGTCACGGGTCTTATATATGAATTTGATTTCTAATTTGAATGAATATGCCTATATGGATATGCCTGCTTGTTCTGGGACGCAGAGCCAGACTTATTTAATCCATCGAGAGGTCTCAACAGCCTTTGGTACTTATAATAGCTCTATGTCTTCATTATTATTAAATTTGTCTCCATGTCCTGCACCTCCCCACCCACACACGTAGAGTGATTTAAAAGCAGAGCGGACTGCTGTGGGCAGAAAGTGCAGCTGGCTCCCTGGGCAGAGCTTGCGTAGGTGGGGAACAGAGGGAGAGTTCTGACCCAAAGCCTGGCGCTATTGACCCTGCTTACAGCAGGCTTACTGCCCCCTCCACCATCAGGACCTCAGAGCATCCTCTTCCAGCTTTCCTGCGCACAGTGAGCTAAAGCCAGGCCTGACCCAACACTAACCCTGCCTGGGCAGGACCAGAGAACCAGAGTTCCATACGCACTCAGTCAAACCTTCCGTCAAACCAACTGACAAGCTTTCGTCTTCGGTATTGTAGTGACCCGGGGTAGATGTTAGCCTATTGCCATCAGAAAGTTGTGGGTTTGATTCCCAAGACAGCTAGATACCCCTGAGGTACCCTAAGTAATGACCCCACACACGGGCGCCTTGTTCCTGACTGCCCGAATGGGTTTAAATACAGAGGAAGAATTTAGTGCTGTTTACATTGTTTGCTGTGGTGTGTTCATGTATAACTGAATGGTCACTTTCACAGTTAAACAGACACTGGACAGACTGAACTCAAGCAGTTTCTTTATTTAATATTCCCTGAACAGTTGAGTTGCTGTTTTGGGCCACAACTCACACTGCTAATAACCTAGATTCTCTAAAGTCTCCTGCTCTTTCACTCGTTCTCCAGTTACACACACACACACACACACACACACAAACATGCCCCTCCCATACACCACCGAATCCCAATCTCCACACATGTGAAAAAAGAACAGAACAAACATTTCAAAATTTTTTACAAGTAAATTAAATCACAAAACCCCATAGCTAAGGTTTCCCCAGTATGAACATAATTCTAGCATAAAGTGTGCACATGGTGTGCAAGTAAATTGAAAGAAAAGCAATTTCGAAATGCAGTAAATTCACAACTAACGTTTGTTATGCACCGTTCAGATTCAAGACGTGGGCTTACAGAGCCAGTCAATGTATCCAGCTGGGCAGAGTCCGGTAATAGTGGGAGATCAAGTGAGCAGATGGGAAATGGCCATGATTTAATTGGGTAAAATTTTAAACAAAATACTTTGGACCGTTTCTGTCGGGCTGCTCATACTGTTGGATACAAAAAGGGTTTCCAAATGAGGTTTTGACAACAGCAGGGATGTCACTAGACTCAGTTAACTGGGACATGTGTGACAGATCACAGGAGGAGAGAATGTGTATCAGGTAAAGCGTATCACTATAATAATAAGCACAAATTCCGCTTTGAAAAATAAATATGCATTGTTTAGATATCTTTATTGAAAAGAAAATGCTTATACAATCAATAATGAGCAACATCAGGGAATATACAGAGACTAGCTTGCTGGCCAGATAACCATGCTGCTCCAAATGACAAAATTTACATTTACGGCATTTAGCAAACACCTTTTATCCAAAGCTACTTCCATTCCTAACTACAGGGGACAGTCTCCCTGAAGCAACTTGGGGTTAAGGGTCTTGCTCAGGGACCCAGTGGTGGTGCTGGAGGTAGGATTTGAACCCAGGACCTCATGGTCCAGAGGCAAGTATCCTACCCACTGAGCTACCTCCACTCCATATTTTAAAGGATAATAAACGTGGTTCAGCAATTATATTCACTTAATTTCCTGATAATGAAACAGACTTGGTTACAGCGTGTCATTTAACATGATAGTATCAAAAAAAATACCATCTTACCATCTACTGCAGTTTCCAAATAACTTGGTTTGAAGGCAGAATTAGATCAAGATTTGTTAGGTGGGCTTGTGCTATGTAGACCAGCGGTCACCAACGTGGTTCCCGCAGGCACCGGGGTGCCCCCATGGACCATATAAGTAGCCCGCGAACCGCTCCAAAATATAGCACAACTCACCAGTGAGCAACGTCTAACATGTAATTCAGTGTTGGGAGTAACAGTGTTTAAGTATAACGGCGTTACAAACGGAGTTATTTTTCATTAGCGGAGTAATCTAATCAATTATTTTTCCCATACTTGCAACGGCGTTATCGTTACTGAGAATGTTAAGTAGCGCGTAACTAAAATTTGGTTGAATGACGCGTGAGATGTCAAGCTTTGGCTTTATCAGCTGCCTGACAAGAGATAATGATGACACCGTTGCAAATGCGATGATGATTGGCTGGGTGGCCGGACGCCATGCTCGTGGTGCCTCACTGCACGCTCACTGACACTCTGACTTCCACTACCTCTGAACACACTTGACAGCGACAATAGCGAGCCAGGGAAAGTCAAAGGTAGCATTCCCAATCTGGAATTAAAGGCAATAACGTATATGTATCATGCACGCTATGCCCAGGAAAAAAGATATTATCCATGTCTACCTCAGGCAACTCTAACCTTATGAAGCACCTTACATCTACACATGCTAACACGAAACTTGTTGCTGCTGCTAACCCAAACCCAAGCCCAAATGCAGCTAGCGTGAGCGGCACCTCCTTAGCGGAAAACCAGGTGACAGACTATATTAGATCTTCAGCACAAAACTTCAACTCTCTGAGTGGATTTTCTATCATCAAGAAAATTTTACTATGTTACAATGTTAGATGAGAGGAAAGTATTTTAGTTTAGATCATGGTATTGTTCATTTTCATTGAGAATGTACAACGTGTTAATCTACGTAGCGAGATGGATAGTGCTCTGTTTATTTAGCAATAACATAGTTACAGAGATTTGCACTACTTTTTTTTTACTCAATTTTACATTTGGGTGTACTAGTTTTGCACTTGATTGCGAAATGTGTGAAGAACTGAATTTCTTTTCAATATTTAATTTGTATTACTTTACTGAATATTTAAGAGTTGAATAGTGCTCTGATTCTTGTGCAATTTTATACAGGTACAGATAATTGCACTAATTAAAGGCCAGATTTTCTTTTGCTTCTTATTTTCCAAGTTTAAAGTTGTTTGTCTTAGTTGTCCATTTAATTGCAAAGTATGTTAACATCATTTCTTTTCAATATTTAATTTGGTTATTTTTCGGAATATTTAAGAGTAGGATAGTTTTCCGTTTACTGTGCAGTAGGTTTAATATACAGTTACAGAGTTTTTCTTTTTACCCAAGTTTACATTTGTGTATCTTAATATTGCACTTGAATTTTACTTTCAATATTTATTTTTTGTCTGTTTTTTTTATTTCTAGGCATATCATATGGCAGGCTGCAACCTAAGCTCAAATATATACCAAATGTTCTAATATACTGTTTTAGTCTTCAGTCAGTTATTGTAAACATCTTTGACATAATAGCACTGTAAAACATAAAAAATAATGTCAGTTATGTTGCTGAGTAACTAATAACTTTTACAGTGTGGTAACTGAGTTACTAATTCAATTACTGTTTTGGCACAAGTCATTTGTAACTGTAACTAATGACTTTTTAAAATTAAGATGACAACACTGATGACATTTTATCCTGTTGCTATTCTTCTTCAATCGCATTTCCATTCATATCCATTTGAAAATGACAATATCTTAAAAAGGCATTTAATACATGCCTATTATACATGAAGTTTAGGTAAACTCTGTACTAGTATATCAAACTGGTAGCCCTTCATGTGTCTTAGTACCCGTTAAGTAGCTCTTAGTTTTAGAAAGGTTGATGACCCCTGAGGTAGACTAATTAAACTGAATACACCAAAAATATTGAATTAGACTGTAAACTGAAAGTGAGATTGCACAGAGAAATGCTTATTTTACTCATCTACCTAGCATGAATAGGTACATAACTTTGCACATCTGTGGTGTAGTTGCCGTCTGCTTCCTCGGGGCATCTATTCCTGGAGTCCGAAATCATGCAGATGAATGCTGCCCTTCTAACAGATGATGATTGTCCAAGGCCTCCCATCCAACAACTCCACAACCAGCGGTCCAGGATCAGCAGTAGTGTATCACATATGTTACACATGTAAGTGGAAGCGGTAAAGGTTTCAAGTGGCTATCGGTAAGAGCGCACAGGAGGACTTTGAGACTTCGACTCACACCTGACCTTGGGTTCTCTCTGCAAGCTCCCTCGACTTCAGTGAGAAATCAGACTTTCCACCCAGAGAAAGAAGCCTCTGACCAAGGCCAGCGCCAGCTGGTGCTCAGTCAGAGGTAACGAGCAGAAACCTAATGGAATTCAAATGCTCAGGCGGCCTATTCGCTTTTCCATCACAAGCACCGAACACGTTCTTTATGCCTTGCTAACCCCATGAATATCAAGAAGTTAACTGGATTGCCAATGTGCCCTGGGTCCTCGGCGGGTGAAAGATTAGGACTGGTCAATTAAAACAGCCGGAGTACCACACACACACACACACACACACACACACACACACACACACACACACACACACACACACACACACACACACACATACATAAATACAAACATAAATACACACACACAAGGGAATGAAGAAATCCACAGCAGACATCCACACAGTCAACCCACAAGCACGTGGTCCTGAAAGCAGAACCAGGCCCTTCATTTTGAATGCCGCTCCTCCAGTGCCATGGCCCCCAGCCTAGTCTTGTTTTCAGGGGGAAAATTAGATGTGCGAGGAGCAGGGAAGCGTTAATAGGATCGTAGATTCAGTGGACCTCCCGACCTCCCAGTTCCATTTCTGCGACGTCTCGCTACTCCCTCCCTTCCTCTGCAGATCGATAGTTTACTGCCCTGCCACACAGAAAGCTCCAGAAGGTCGGCATAAAACGAGGCAGGAACTGTGCGGTTTATTACTTCAAGTGCTTAAAATACCACCACCGGCACCCGCGCTCCACACTCTTTCCACAATAACCGCAGCTCTAAAGGCCAGGAGACCAATCAGCAATAAGACAGAAGCGTGCATCTTTATACTCTGTGTAAAAGCAACTTTAGTGCCAACATGATAATCATATTAATATTTGTTCTAAGGCAAATTTAATAATACTAAGTGCTCCTAGTAATTGCTGTAAACACACCTCACCATTTTTGTATATAAACTGTCCAAAATGCACCTTTCTGTTCATATGGTGGGACTAAAAAGCTGGTTGTATTACAACAAGCAACAAAATTCATATGTGCACTATATGGACAAATGTATTGGGACACTTTTTTTTCATGGTTTGGGCAAGACCAATGGTTCTCAACCTATTCAGCCTGAAACTGTCTATCACAGCATGTTACTAAGGCCCACTTGGCCCCATTAGATGATATTAAACAACCAATTGCAGACCAATGGCCTGCCTCGATGGGCCAATCAAATGGCCCAATCAGTGGTTGAGAAACCCAGGGTTAGACCCCTTACTTCCAATGAAGGGCAAAATTCATGCATGAGTACACCAAGACATTTTGGACAACACCATGTTTCCAATGCTATGCCTTTTCTATTCCAGCATGGCTGTACCTTAGTGCACAAAGCGAGCTGGATGAGTTCAGTGTGGAAGAACTTGACTGGTCCAGCCCATCCAGTACCTCTAACAGTGTCTGACCTCATAGATGCTCTACAGAATGAACAGGCACAAATTCTATCAGAAAGCCTTCCAAGAAGAGGGGAAAATGTTATAGCAGCAAAGAAGAGAGCAACTCTATATAAAAGTCTGTGTATTTGAATGCAATATCCTTGAATCCCTGTTGGTGTAATGGTAAGTCTTTCCACTTCTTTTGTCCATTCAGTGAATCTGCCTAAACATGGTATATGGTGAAGTTGTATGCAGTGTTTCAGTGAGTACTGCTGTTTGAGGGAGACATTTTTTCTAACTACTTTTTATCCATTAATGATGCACCCACAGGTTGTACTCTCTCTGTTTCAACAAGACCCTGCAGTTGCTAGGGGGATTTTGTGTGCAGTGGTCTTATCCACTAAATGGTTCAGCAACTAAAGTAACCACCAGGCACACTATAAAAAGCAGACATTGATTTCTGCGCTCTGACCTCCTGCTGGTTTTTGTCTCCCTCACAACTAACATATGCATGTCACTTCAGGCAACTTTCAGAGAACAATGATCTTAGCATCCCGTCAACACAGAGACCGGGCCACGAAACAAAGGCCCCAAACACTCGAGGGAATTAAACAACAAACTTACCGCAAATATAGTCATAATATCTACAGATGTCAAAAATTCATTTCTGGGATTTTGAAGCAATTCTGTGCTTTAAATTAGAGTAGTAACAAAACTAAAAACTCACCTGAAAACACCACTGGCTGCCATGAGCACAGAACTAACATTCATTAACATGCTAGCCTGCTACATTTAGCATGCTAAAAGTCTTCATTGTTCAGAATATTTTTGGTAAAAAACATTTCTCAAAATTCCTTTTTCAGACAAAACAAAAAATAAGTCTATTTTTACACATTTTCTTGACAAAGTGACTCTTCAAAATGACGAACTGACTCTCCAACATGGTGGGAACCATCAGTGTTATCCTTAGAATGAGAAAGAAATGAGTCAATCAAAGTCATTTCTATACAACTGCCTGTTTCAAAACTTGGTGGTTAATTTTAGGTTTTTTTTGACAGGACTTCCACAACATTCACTCGTACAACATTTGACTTAAATAAATGATGGAGTCAAAATATTCATATTCTTCCTTTATATAGAAGAATACAATTACTTTTCATGTCAATCGACATTACAGTACAGATGACGGATTTTAGTATACTAGATATTTAGGCTCGCCTGTCAGGCTAAGTGGACTGAAGATTTAAGTGTATTGTTTGATTTAATTTAATTTAATTTAATTTAATAACGCAGACCTTGCTCTGCAGCTCCTGGACGCCTATAATGAGTTCAAATTAATTATTAACAAAGAACCATCAAAGCTAATCCCAGATCAATTACTCAAAACAAATCAATAAGAAGCCTATATAAATAACTCAAACAGTCAACACATGCACTTAGTGCCTGTAGATGAACACACAAACACACACACACAAACAAACACACACAGATAAATATACACAGGTGCATTGAAGTGCATGTGACTGAACTGCGCGATGCGGCTGCAGGCAGCTCTACCTGCATCGCCTTATTGCTTGTAGTACATCAGAGTCCCCTGAACAGGTTTTGTGACTTGCTTGCCTGCGGCTTCTTTCCAGTAATGCAGATGTTGGACCTTGAAGATTTGGCAACCAGGCCATGAAGAACAGAAGCTTGCATACAGCATGAGCATTATGTCGTTTGTATGCTAATTGATGGCCGTTCACTTTCATCCACTCCCATAAAAGTGTAACCGAGCCCAAACAGACAAACAGAGCCAAACAAACACGGACGTGCACACGCCAGCCTTTCTGTTTGCTGAGACACACGAAAATCAAAGCTCCAAACACCCAAGAGTGCACAGCTCCACCCGGACGCCTCGACAGGCAGAGAGAGAAATGGAGCGTTTTAAACCAGAGCAGGTCTCTAATGGATTTACTGATCTGCAAGAAGAGGGGCTACTGAAGCCTTCTGACCATGAACGAGAAGTCTAGGCAGAATTTATGAGCACATATATGAACAGCGGGACTCTGAATATCCAACAAACACGCACACATGGACACACACACACTGGGGTGTCAATATGATGACCACTACTGTGATGAATTGTACACCTGCATGATGGGTATTGTGTTTTACGACTCTGAACAACAGCATGGAGCACAAAATACATATTTAGGCCTATTACAGTGAGCCTGTAAACAATCAGTGTATAGTATTCCATTAAAAATACAGTTCTGGTTCTAAAATCTGACTGGCTGGACCTGTGAGGACCTGGTTTAATTTAAACTGATGGACTGACTGAAATTTACCAGAACTGGGCTAAACAGACAGATAACAGTCCCACTATACATAGTTCTGATGAAATGTTTGGAGAGCCTATCCCCATTCTTTAGATTTTGCTTTGAATCACCTTGTTATTTTATTACAGTTTTTTTTACATTTGGCATATTGAGTAGATTAAATGAAATAAATTGAATCAAATGTTGCTGCAAAATGTCTAGAGCAGGGGTCACCAACGTGGTGCCCCCAAGGACCACATGAGTAGCCCAAGGACCGGTGCAGCAGTGAGCAACGTCTAACGTAATTTTACCCTGTTGCTATTCTTCTTTAATTACATTAGCATTTATATCTATTTGAAAAAGACAATATCTAAAAAAACATTCAAAACATGTTTTTTATACATGAAGTTCAGGTAAACTCTGTACTAGTATATGAAACTGGTAGCCCTTCGTATGGCTCAGTACCATTGATGTAGCTCTCAGTTTCAGAAAGGTTGGGGACCCCTGGTCTAGAGATACAAGGATCTCAGATAAAGGAGTTCCAGCCACTCAACATTCAGAACCACCAGTATACTGATCACCGCCCAATCATCTGGAAACATCTGCTCCTGTTTCTTCACTGCTTAAGTTAGAGGTTTTTGTTCTGCTTAAATGATTCATTTGTAGTTCACACAAAAAAACATTTCTGGTCAGGTTCAGAGGCTCGAAGGCTGGAGAACTGTACCTCAAGTCCACATTAAAAATACAAGACAGTCTGGCTGTTTGGAAGGAAAATATGAAGAAATAAGAGGCCCAAGCTCAGTACTGTAATTCACCATAAATATCTTATGAAATTATTGTACTTTACAAAGACTGGCTTCTGAAGTTTGTGTCGTGCTTCGACAGTCCGTGGTTGCTTGGCAACAATGGTGTCTTCTTAACAAACTACCCCTGATAGCAAGCCTCCGTTGGTGCAATATTGGAAAATCATGCAGGCCCAATGACATTGTGGCTTGTAGGAAGACACTAACCTGACACGAACCGGCATTCTATGTACGTTTCTTGGTGGTAGTATTGTTAATATCGCATTACCATTACAATATTAATAAAAGGAACAATATTTATTTAATTAGGCCTGCTAATGTTGTATTTGACCATATTTCATGTTTGTATCGTATTCTTTACCATTTACCACTGTAAAGCATGGCCTCTCAAGGCTTATAGCTTTAGTATCAGGCGGATGATTGGCTCATTGCTACAGCATTTTATTAATTTATTTTAAATAGTGTTCATTTTTCTAAATAGAGAATTGGCCATTTAAACTTACTTTGTGATGAACATATCAGAAAAAAAATTATAATTATGCTTGATGTGTGTCACAAATGTGTCAGAAAATCATGATTTTGCCAGATTGCATAGGTGTATACATACACAACGTCTCTACGTCAGTGCATTTCTGATCCCCTGTATACTCTCAATACAAAAACAGATGAAAAAATAAAAACTGTAGCTTTCATGGCACGAATATTTTCACTGTGGGGGTTTCAGAATGTTATAGTAAAGAAGACATAGTAAACATACTACATTTATTGCATTCTTCCATTTAAAAACAGCGACGAAAGGGTACCAATACATGCCTTTTACTTGGGAAAGTGAATGAAGTGCCTCAGTCAAGCTAAACACTTGGGCCTTATTTACCGTAGTGCACCATTTTACATTACAAATACATTACACGAGCGTTTCTCAAAGTGTGGGGCGCGGCCCCCTAGTGGGGCGCGGAGGTACTGCAGGTGGGGCGCGTGCAATCGGAAT
>JBBMFX010572691.1:0-14673 GCA_037832545.1 Rhabdalestes septentrionalis | reverse complement strand
GGAGGCCTGTTGAAAGTCTAGTTCATTTTGTTTGTTTGTTTGAGGAGCACGAGTTTGGAAGGGTCCTGTCTAGTCGTATGTTTCTTGTATCTTTGAGATTTTTGTATTTTGATTTATCTCCTGTGTTTATTCATTATTACATTTTTCATAAAACTCATCCTGAGCATCCTCCCCTTCCCTTCTCTGCCGAGAATTTGTGACACTGATGAGTGTTTGAGCAGAAAGATCACCAAAGGTGAAAATGAAGACCCCAGGTTTGAAATGTTTAAAACCTCAACATTAAATGTTTAAAAACAACTGATACACTCATATAAGCACAGCACATAGAACCACCCCCCACCCAACACCCCTGTAATGTGCAGAGACTATCCCACATGTGGTGACTACCTCTGTCCTAAAAAAAGAGAAGCATCCCCAAAACAGATTGGTGCCACCACCATGTTTCACAGTAGGTTGGGTGGTCTTGAGTTGAGCAGTGTTGTCAATGCGCCAGAGCAAAAACCCTCATCAGATGGTTTGTGTGTTTTAAAGTAAGTTGATTTTCTCTTTTTTTGCTGTTTTGAAAGCTTAATACAAACTTGAATGACCTTTTTTAATATGAGAAATGGCTTTCGTGAGTCCAGAAACAGGCAGAATATTGGGGGATTGTCACGGGCAAAGTAGCTCCAAAAAATTGGTCCAATATTTAATACTGTGATTATATTTTACCAATAGTTAATGGAGATGCAGTGGGGAAAGCTATCAGTAATGAAGAGGGGATTTGCTGAAAAGAGCCCATTACCATGCCTTGGGTTAATATTCCCTGAAAATATAAACTCTCCTGCCAGTCAGACACTGAGCTCGGTTTCAGTCTGAGCACTTCATTAGAGCGTGTTGCAGATACAGCTGGCCTGCTATCGGCCTCACACAGACGCGCCAGCTCGGCTAATCTCCCCGCTCTCAGGACAGGGCGACTGTCACCGGCTGCTCATGACTGCATCCACTGTCAGGAACATTGTGTTACCGCAGGAGACAAAACCCCAGCTATGCATATGCAGCGAATTCACTCAATTTTAACGTCCTTGCCATTTCTACATGAATAAGATATTACTCTGCAATCAAACCTTCATTCATAAGGTGTTATTTAGCAGAAAAAGGCAGATCCCAATAGGGAGGGAAGGTGACATGTCATCTTCTCGATGCATCATAATTGGAATCATCATTCATTCCACCATGGAGAAAAAAAATATTGCAAAAAAATACTTTTTTTGTGAGCATATTTATGTGCATCAACTCCAGTTCCCATTAATCTACGCTCTTAAAGTAGACAGCAGGAGTCGATTAGACAATTTCCCTCCCTGCAAGTAATGATCCACCGTTTACTTGGAATACATTTACTTGGGCAATTTACGTCAAGTTACACTGAAAGTTAAGAATATTTTGTCCTTTTCCTGTAAAGTGACCTACTATCCTGTGTAGATCCTTTACACTCCACTGATAAGAAGTCTCTTTTGCAGCCCATGCCATGCTGGAAATCATGGTAAACCCAGAGAAATATGTGGTAAAACTTAAATACACTATCTGACTCTGTCCAACAATAATTATAGCTGTTAATCAGGTAGCACTTTACAATAACTACTCCCTATTAAGCATTTATTAAGCATTGGTAGAGTCTTTGTTAATCATCTGTTAATCATTTGTTAGTAATTATCTCTTTGTTATTTCTCATCAGTTAATCATTAATAAACATATCTGTTAATGTTTCGTGTGTGATGAATAATGAATGTATTACTTTTAACTTAAGGAATGCTTAAGTAAGAATTTATTAAACACCTTTAAGTAGCTTTACTTAAGTACTATTCATCATTTATTATGCAATTATTAATGTTTGTTCAGTATTTGTTGAACATTGTTTTTTTTACACGTTACTGTTCAGGCTTACATGACTACCATTCATGGATCCAATATTTGACAGACCTTAATTATAAGTAGTTTGTGTATAAAGAAATGCTTCACAAACACTTACCAAAATTAGGATGCAGAATAGTTTAAGTATATTTTGGGGGCTCTTTTAAAGTGTGTCTTGTCTGTGCGTTACAAAACACTTACTATTGACTTATTAAGGCTTGTATTACTTAAAAGACATGCAAACTACATTGAAGACAGGAGAAGGCATGAAACCACACAACCTGTTTATTGTAGCTAGGCCATCAACTCTCCTTTTAAAGGGTTGCTGCAGCCTCGTTTCTACATAAAAAGCAGTGATCTGATAATTAGATCCTCATACTGTAACCCAGTCATGTTCTATCCCATTTTGGTATAGCTCTACTCAGTCCCAGAGAATTCTGGCATCAAACAAACGTGCAGTCAGTTCATTCACATGCACGTGTTCACTGAACCCTGCCTGCGAGAACATGAATGTTGGATAAAAAAAAAAAAAAGGTACTTGCACATGCATCCGGTCTCGTCACGCTGTGAATCACAGTTTCACGTACTACGCTGTACTGAATCCAGTAGAACGAGGCTGATTATTCTGTAATGAAACAGTTGGTGAATGTAAACACTGACAGGATCCACAGCATTCTAAGAAAAGCATACTAATGTGGTGTCATTTATCACGATAATGACAAACTAAATGGAAAACTCAGTGTTTGTACTGTTTTCTTTGTTCTTTTTGAACAATTTTTTGGGTTGGAAACAATAGTTAAATACTGTGTTTTTCCCCTGAGACATCTGAGTAGGCATACAGTGGCATGCAAAGTAATTAGGCCCCCCATGAGTTGGAGCATCTTTACAACAAAGTTCAGAATTAGAAGTTTGCAGAGGAGCATCTTAACAAACCTGATGGGTCTCCAGCTATTAGGCACAAGTGATTGATCCCATATTGAGCTGGTACTGCACAGAAGAATGTATTCCATTAAACTGAACAATTTGGGGCTCCTGGTACCCTAATAGTGAGGGTGTTTGCCCTGTGATCAGGAAGTCATGGGTTCAAATCCCAAGACTGCTAAGCACCACTGGTTAAATACAGAGGAAGTTCTGTTGGCACACTGTACCTAATCCTATTGTGCACGCTATCTTAATGCTCAGTGTTGTTTCGCCGTTCTTCCTCCCAGCAACAGCGAATTGCTTTGATTGCGCAATGCAACAAATAACAGACAGCCAAATGGATTTGAAACCTTTGGAAACCTCTTCACAGCTATAATCACATTTGATTGCTAGGCACGGTGTAGCAGAATGAAGTACAAGGAGCTGCTTCGGACATGCGGAAAGACTCCGAGTTCCTCAGCCTTCTCCCACATGCTGTCTGTCATTCCAGCCACTTCCAGAAATAGAGCCCCACTCGTTAAATCTTTCACTGCATCATTCATCTCACACGGGTGTCTCGAATGATAAACCTCCTAAAAACCGTTAACGGAGACTGAACATGAGGTCATAAGGCCACACAGTCCAGATTCGTGCCAAGAATACTCATGTGAGTACTCTGAGGGTATTTTGACTTTTTATCCACAAGAGCCTGTGATCTAAGCCATTTTTGGGCATGTGAAACCTGAATGAACCACACTGTGTGGTTTAAATACAAGATATACACCAATCCCCCATGGCAGCTGGGGCAGCTTGTGGCCCGGTGGTTAGGGAGAGATTGGAAGGAACCAGTGAGATGCCCACTGCTTCACTTGGTGAGTAAGATAAGATGAAATAAGATAAGATAAACTTTTATTAGTCCATTAGTAGGAAATTTGCATTGTCATGGCATAAATGGACAGAAACACAGAGCAGCAAAAATGAAAAACGATTTAATAGAATAAAGTAGAATAAAACTACAAATATGCATGATACAATAAAAAATAGGATAAAAATATGTGCATGTGTATTGTAAAGAAGTGTGTACATATTAATGTATGTTTATATAAATGTGTGTGTGTGTGTATATATATATATATATATATATATATATATATAAGAACACTGTTAATATACACACACGCGCACACACACTCTCACACACACACACACACACACAGGTACAACCTGGAGTGACAGACATTGACAAATATTTACCCGAAGGATTGCACATATTTTAAGAATTTCATGTTGTTCCCAGTGTGTACTGTTGTGTGTGTGATTAAAGGGCCACGTTCTGTAGTAAAACCCCTGACAGGTCAAGTGGATGACACTGGTCCTGTCATGAGTAACACCTGTCAAATGGTGCATATATAAGTGAACAGTTCTTGTAGTCGATGTGTTGAAAGAAATATAAACAGTCAAGTTTGCGTATCTGAGCAACTCTGACAAGGACCAGACTGAGCTGGATGGACAAGTCAAGTTCCATATGTTTATTCCCATTTAAGCCATGAGCACAGGACACAGTGAAAGGTGCCGATGTTCCTGCAGCACCATGGAGCAACAAAAAAACCAAAACAGAAACACCACAAGATTTCATAAGAGTGGGACAGGAATTGTACAATAAATTTGGCTCTACAAGACATAGGAACACCAAATCTGACACAATGAGCCTCAACACAAACTGGGAGAACTTCCATATAAGAAGAGCTGTTCGGCCATATGACCATGATTTATAGGCACGGATCCATGCCCTCCAGAGTTATGACCTTCAGTCATTCCAGCAAGCTTTGGCAGGTTTGGTAGGAGAGTTATGAAGTGAGTTGTTAGGAGAGATGTCTCGTTTGTGACGTCTATGCAGCAATATTCATCCCTCAGAAGCTTAACAAGCTCATAGTTCAGAAGATGCTGTGACTGTCAGGGACAAAACAGCGCTGGACTGAAATGTATTGTGCCTGGGACATTTTTGTTTACCACAGGGTGAGACAATAGCAACATTCGAGAATGCCAATCACTTTTCCCCGAGGAGAAAAAGAGGTCCCTCTGCTCAGAGTGCCTAGGCAACATGACGCACACACTCAGGGGTCGGTACTCTGGCATTTAGAACAGCCTCCTGCTCTCAGCCCCCGTCAGAGATGGAGAGGGATAGTAATTCTTTACAGTTTTTAAAAGGCAGCTGGGACCGTACCAGCGATGGACATGCTGCTATTTAGCCATCTGTCTGAGTAGCAGCACCTGACTTTGAATAACAATTAGAAACCGCAGCAAGGAGCTTGAAATTCTGTCTGTAGCGTGATGGAGATGATGCAGAGCTTTACTGGGCCGGTCCCCAAGCCTGCCTTTTGTGGATAGATCTCCACAGATCTAGTTGAAACTGAAATTTGATTGAATATGGAATCTGGAAATGCAGCAGCAGTGGAAGGCCTTGCATTGAGATGCCCCTCACCTCACCGCAGAGAAAACAGAACAAGCACTACTGCTGAAATATTCAAAAAAGCCAATCCTCGTTCTGCGGGCCAGTTTATGTGTAAAGCCGGAGACTGTCTCCTCCAGAGAAAGCAGAATGAAAGAGGTAGATCGCTTTCTCTGAGTTCTTCAGAGCCTTGAAAAAGTAACACCATCATAACACCTCCCCACATCCCATTTCCTCATGGTCACTCTACAGTCACTTAGCTGCCACTAAGATTCAAATATTGGCCCAAGAAGGAACATCCCATGCTTTAATTGCCTTATAGGCAATTACAAATTTCAAATTAAGCACCCCCCCATTCTCATTAATGGTTCATGATCAGAAATCTGCCTGTTACAGACTGTGAGACTAATACGCCTGACTGTTCATTTTCCACCCCAGCGGTGCGCCCGGCAAGCTCATAAATAGTGAAAATCTCATTTAGATCAAGCCTGCTAGGTGTTTTGTACTGAGGAAAAATGTTCCGCACCCACTGTCGCTGTCTAGCTGTCTCCCAGCAGCACTTCAGCGAGAGAGCAAAGTCGGAACAAATTTACATTTCAATTTGGCAGCAAGCAATTTGGGCTGAGTTTCTGCGCTCCGTCTCCACTAGGCTGAAGTTAATTACAGATTAGCGCCAAAGCTTTGAACACGGAGTGCATTTCACATCATGAACCAACCTATGACCTGCATCCACTCCGCATACGTACCCACAATGCAAGCGGCTGTACAGAGCGGTCGCCAGTCGTTCACGTGTCTAACAAGCAACTGATTTAATCCGATTTTTTATGTGTTATTTATTTATGTATTTTATTTACTCATAAATAAATCAAGATTTATTTTTCCTTACTCATTTATAATGAGTCTGGATTAATTATTTGCAGTGTTGGGCAAGTTACTTCAAAACTGTGATGTATTATGTATTACTTGTTACTGTAATTTCAAAGTAATTCGCTACATTACAATATTACTGTATTTAAAATGTAAAGCACTACACTACTGTTACATTACTTTTAAGTTACTCTCGCCAATATAACTGGACTTTTAGGTTCTGAGAGACGCCCGTAATGTGACGAATGTTTAAGTGGCTCAAAATCCCAAAGGATTCTAAAATTCCAGCCGGATGTTGGACGCAGGTCTCAGAAACAGGACATGTCCGGGAAAAAGAGGACGTCCCCCTACTCTTCTCTCTGTCCGACTACAAGAAGTGAAACATTTTGCACAAACATTTCTCCTCTGCTGATCTTGGGTGATTTTGGTGATTTTATATTAAGGAGAATAAAAAACTTCTTTCCGGTTTAAAAATGCATTGTAATGGCGTTACTGACATTCGTACCGAGTAAAATATTACCAATTTTTGTTCTATAATGCCTTACATCACGACGTTACAGCAAAAAGCAGTGCAGTACAGTAATTAGTTATTTTTGTAACGCGTTACTCCCAACACTGATTATTTGATTAGATAAACTTCCCCATCGTGCCATGAATTTAAAGAAGGAACGTTTTTGTTTGGCGTATGGGGCTGTTACTAGCCAGAGCATTAAAAATAGTTGACGCTATCAAAGCCATCTCGCATGTAGAACTGTAAACAAAAGGTTACTTAAGGTGCTTAAAACTGAAATTGTAATGTACTAGTTTACATACATATTATCTCAGGACTCTGCAGATTACTGGGTTTAGTAAGTGATTAGGAGGTGTAAAGTAAAGAGGCCCCTCATGCGTGCACACACCACAGTGTGAACAATGTGCATTTAACCCATTCAGCAAGTGAAGCAGGGGGCTGCCAACAATGAGGATGTGTGGTTTGATGGTACCGTGCTCAAGGGTTCTTTAGTGGTGCCACTATCAGTTCTAGGATTCAAACCCAAGACCATTTGATTGCAGAACCAACTCCCCAATCACTTCACAATTTTGCGAGTCATCTTTGTGTAGAGGCCGTGACAATTTGTAGCAGATTTGTAGCAGTTCTTGCACATTCACATAGTAAGTGAATGTAAGAGATGCATGTTCCTAATAAACTGGCAGCTCAGAATTTCACACCCAGTGCAGTGTGTGTTTTTTGGGTCTTAAATTGCCACAGGCATGACTGAGAACTCTGAAGAAGGGCGGCCAGGCTAATGATTTGTTTTCAGTTACTTTGACAAGCCAACGTTTCCATATCTTCCAGTTTATGCAGAAAATAATGAACCTCATGTTTGTCCTGCATTAGTTCATCCACTGATTTAACCCACACCAGCTTAAAAATAATGTGTTTAAATGTACTCCTCCCTCCCTGCCATCAGAAAGCTTTGGATTCGATTTCCAAGACTGCTAGTGGCACCACAGAGGTTTCCTTGAGTAAAGTACCATCTCTAACACACTGCTCCCGGGGCGCTGTGCTCCTGACTGCCCGCTGCCTCACTTGGTGAATGGGTTTAAATACAGAGGAAGAATTTCAAACTGATCACATTATGTTTTCACATATGACAGAATGGTCACTTTACACTCTCCTTCATGCTGTTTATGTAGCCTTGCTGCAAAAATAGACTGACGAATTAATAATCTAGCATTTCTGGGGATGGTACCTTGCTCCAGGGTACCACAGTGGTGCCATTAGCCATCCTGGGATTCAAACCCATGCCCTACTGATCACAAAGAAGCCTCCCTAAACACCAGGCCACCAGCTGCTCCAGCGATGTCTGAAGCAAGCGGTAAGGACTTTATTGACCTAAAAAATATTTTTTAAGTGGTGACCTAAAATATTTTTTTCTGAGATATTTATCAAGTGAACCTTCATGTCTTTGACATCAAGGGTTCTGTGGGCATTTTTTCAAGTTCTTTGCCTGTTCTTCACTATTGTGGTACATGGTTTTTCTTGTTTTTTTCTTAATACTTTGAAATTGAAGATACGAGGTGAAGTACTACAACAGCCCTTTAGGCACTCTAGCTTTCACCAAAATGAATCTCCTTCTCCCAGTAAACCCACAGAGTATTTCGTTTATAGATCCTTCTAATCCGTAGGCATGCTGCCTCCTTTTGGAACTCTGGAACTTCTTGCTACTTGTCAGGTTTTCTAAAGTGAAGTCTGAACTGCGTAATTTGCCTTGTTTTGCCTTTTGCTTGCGCCTTTGCGAGGGCAAAGTGTTCTCTGTTCCTAGAATGTTTCATTTTTTTATGACGCGAGCTGCTTTTGTCTCTCGCGCAGCACAATCCACTGTGTTCCAGGAAGGAGAAATGTTCTCCTGGTGCGAGGAGCGTGTACTTTTCAAACGTTCAATCTCAAATTAGAGCAAAGTGCAGCTATTCTTTCTTTGTTAGGTACTGAAACAACTTTCTCAGTATTTGATCTATTACAAGAGTCACAAATCCTGCTGTGAGTTGCATGGTTAGAATAGCAACCAGTTTTAATGTGGAAGCTCTGGATTTAACACAAAAGCTCAATTGATTCCATTGTCAACCTTCACGGTTCGGAGGTAAGAAACTTGGGTTCCTTGTGACATTAAAAGCTGTGAGTTAAACCTGTGGGCCTCTGGTGCTGTCTGTTGGACACGTCTTCTGCAATATCTTCGTGTCAACCTAGTTCTTCTTTGCCAAGAAGATGAGAGAATCCAAAGGGATCATTAATTGCCTAGAGAACATGGAGAAATCATCTGAAGTGTCATATTGCCCCAACTCCTCTTAACTTTTCCTTGTCTAATCATTGGAAATAAAGGCTTTGCAGTGCTTTGAAATCTTTAAATGATGAAGGTACTTTCTCCTCATTAGGACTCCAAGCGGGACATTAAGGCTCATCAGCCTAATCGCTGTAATTGCCTCAGTGTGTCGGTGGAACCTTAACAGGTTCACATCTTAATGACAGGAGATAATGTCATTTAATACTTCCTCAAAATCAGCCACAGTTTTAAAAAACACTCCTTAAATGCACCAGTCCTGTATATTCTGAATGATATATGAGACTCTGATGTACTCCTAAGGCCTCTATATCAAACACATTAAGGCAAAATCAAAACAGAAGAAGTTCAGAATACAGTTTTCTGGACTTGTGGTGGGTTAAAACTGCCATCTAATCAAATCCACTGCCACTCAAAAGGATTATGTGCTTTCTGTGCTTCTGCCGTGGATAATTTTCATTAGATCTTCTACCTGTTGCCACTGATGGAATCCAGATGATGAGCCTTCATAAACTGATGATCTTTTTACCATCCACACATTGGTGTTTGAGAAAATCGGGTTTGAACTCCCGGATTACGAACCTCATGCCTACAAGTGAAATTGAGCTGACCTTTCTGTTTCCTCGAGTTCAACATCACCCCCCAAGGAAACATTTAATGGCTGTTCTGACAGCACGTCATCAATCAGTTTCCCTGCAGCCTCACTGGCTCCCACCAGCAGACCCACCCACCTTCGCTGTGTGTTTTCACCAACGTCAAGTAAGGTCTGTTCTCCAACACCTCTCACAATTAAAGTTATTCAGAAAACATTGGGAGATCAGTGAAATCACTCTATTTGAGAACATTCGCCTCCATGTCTCACTTTGTACTTTTGGAGCTGAACTGGCTCATAACCGCTTTCCTACAGGATGAGGAGCTTCCATGACTGGGTCTATTACAACTCTAGCTTTCTTCAGTTTGAAGTGCACCGATATAATTAGGGATGGGTACCGAAACCTTAATCAGTCCCGGTGCCTAATTATAAAAGACTGAAGTATCGATAATGGAGATACGGTCTGGCTTCCCATTCTCTGTTAACACACACCTAATGTTTAAGTAATGCCATTCAACCTCTGGAGTAGGCTTTGACTTTCTAGTAATACAGCAGGCATGTTTTAGGCCACAATCATCAATAGAATTGCTCAAACTCCCTTTTACGAGGAAACACAAACCCTCTGTTCTGCTTTATAGGGTTCTGACATTAGCATGCCTGTCCAGTGAATACTCATCTCCCCATGGTTGCACCTGAGAACCTGGAAATGTCAGGACTGCGAGCTTCTCTTTCAGAATTGGACATTTGTTGCAAACCCACTGCTTCTGAAGCTGCCTTTTTTGTAACAGGATCAGTTGTGAATGACTTATAATGGGAACCTTACAAAGGACAATTCACAACACATATCTCATTAAAATCTGCCCCTGTAAAATCTGAAGATCTGAAGATCAGCAGTGCCCGAAGGTCAGCAGATTACATTCAGGTGTAAAATTCTGTAAAATTTGTGAAATCTCCTCCACATATTTGTCCCATTTATTTTGGGGTGTGCTCTGCGATGCTTCATTGGTCAATACTCTTAAAAATAAAAGGGCCAGATGGGTCTTTGCAAAATGCCACTCTTGAACCATTTAGAGAACCGCTCTGGTAAATGTTGTGTGACTGTGAAGATGTAAAGATTATTGAAAGATCCCTCAACTGATAAAGAACCTCTATATTATGCACAAATAGTTCTATAGGATTGTTCTAGAGTGTAATGTTTTTTTTTGTATCACAACCATGGAAATGACTGAAAGTCTGCTTAATTATGTTTAAAGTGTGAAAGTTAATTAATTTGCAATACATGGAAATCATTATACCTCCACCGATGCTTGTCTTGAACCTTTGCAAGTCTTAGTGTTGAGCTCAACACAACAATTCGATTCGTATCCACACTGTCCAGGAAGCTTGAGAGCACGCTAAGCTTGGGTTTCTCAACCACTGGGCTAAAATTGAGACAGGATATTTGTCCATAATTGGTTATTTAATATCATCTAATGTGGCCAATTGGGCCTTGGCGGCATGCTGTGTTAGATAGGTGGCTTAATGTTGAAGACAAATAGCTGTTCAATGGCAATTTGGTGGATCATTTGATCGAGAGGTTTCTATCTGAAGAACCTAATTCAAGACACACTCTCTTATCTGCCCCCAGGATGACTCCACTTAACCTCAGTCACGAAACTCAGGATTATGCCAGCAGGGCGCCTCTTTGCCTGTTCGTGTCCACATGCATATTGCAAAGCTTCAACTTTTATTGGAGTGGGAAACTGAGAGCCCGAGTTCACCATAGTTTTCGGCACACCAATACAGCTCTTAACGCCCCTGAGAATAGTGCGACTGTACCTTGTTACCAGACTTGCCTGATTTTTATGACCCTGCCTGTGTTCCTCAACTTTGATTCCTGTTTCGGCCCCGTTTATCTGTTTGCTGAGTTGGATTTGCATTTCAGGACTCTTAGACATTATGCTTGGATGCTTGGTGTGACAATATGAATACCTTTTATTATATACAGAAATGCAAATTGGTATAAATATTATATATAAATAGCACAGTTGAGTGAGAAACTACCGACACAAATGGTAGTTTGCGTCTATCTGGGTCTGAACCTGAAATTAACATCAACCTATCCAAGAACAACACAGGTGTAATATTCTGAAAAGCACCCATTATTGAGATCCCTCAGTCCAACACTCCCACCCTACAATGCTGAACTAAACAGTGCAAGCAATGAGAAATGAGTCAAATACTGAAATGAACAGTCCTGGGATTCAAACCCACAACCTTCCAATTACAGGGGCAACTCCCTGAGCACCAGGCCATGAGCTGCCACAAAAAGACAGAATAGCAATCAATTATGCTGGGTTGTAAGCTATTCCTCATTAAGTTTTCAGGACCATGATGAACCTGCTAAGAAAGAACACACAACTTAAGATTCCTTGGGGTTTTAACTGAGGGATTTAACTGAATGTGTCTGGACAGAAAAGTCTCCAAACTGTGCTTTACTCTAGCCCTACAGGATCTCTGCTTTACAAACTGAAAACTGTTTCAGCAATGAGAATTTCATGTGCATTTCAAGGCTCAGACAGCTCTAAAATATATTTGCTTGTGTAAAAAACCCTTAAAAATAGAATTACCGTAAGTTTTTGACTATAAGTCGCTAATTTTTCTAAAAAAAATGAACCCTGCGGCTAATAATCAGGTGCGGCTAATGCATGTTTTTTTTTTCATGGCACCAAAAACATTTTGCCACGTAACCAGACCCGGCGTCAGACACGGATTTGTGGATGGACATTTGGGGAGGCGACACATTTTATAGGCTGGTTTTAGGTTGATATATTTTATGCACATTTCAGCCGCATCTGTGACGAGTGTTTAGGCTCAAACTCCTGGACCAATCCCGGAGGCTCGTATTCCCAGGGAGAGCACGAGTGAATCCGAAGATAAGGAAGAGGAAGAAGGCGATTAATGACTTTTCCTGGTAGGCTGCAGTATATATAACGTGTATATTTTTACCGGCCGTTAGGAGATGGAATGTTGTTCATGCACCGTTCAGTAAAAAAGCAGAAGTAACATAATGTGTGTGTTACTGATACGCACGTGAGACACATGCGGCTTATAATCCGGTGGGGCTTGTACAAGTACAAAATTGATTTCTCTCTAAATTTTAAGCTTGCGGCTTTTAATCAGCTGTGCTCTGTAGTCTGGAATTTACGGTACTCTTTCCCTGCCCTTAGCAAAAACTAGTACACTTGAAGTTCATTCCAAGGAGTATACCTGAGCAAAAGTATAAGTATAGCAAGTATACAGACAGTGTACTTGTAGTGTATTCGAAAATATATCAATGTAGTACTTCTTTGGACTAAATTGGAACATTTTTAAGTTTATAAAAGTATACTTTACAAAAGTATGCTATATATATATCAGTATAAGTCAGTATATATTATCAGTATAAGTCAAATATACTTCACTCTACTATTCTTAAGGATATAAAATATAGTATATAAAAAGAAAACTTCGAGCCTCAGTGTTAGTATAAAATAAGGATACTCATAGTTCACTAAATTAGACTACTTTTAGCGAAGGCTGTCCCGTGCTGCGCTTCTCTAAACCAGGTCCTCTGACCCACCACCTCATCACCGTGGCTCTGAGGTGCGGTATCATTTTGCGGCGCTTCACAGGCTGCCCTTTCTCATTAGCTGATGTGAAACCAGCCAGTGGAAAATTAGGCATCTGAATGCAGGACTTTCAGCTGACCATACTTCCAATATACCCACACAGCGTCTGTTGCTATTGACTGTTCCGCCAGTTAAACTGGTCCTAATAGATCCATAAACTGTCTCTCAGCAAATGAAAAAGACCTCAGCTATGTGCATACTGGAAGTGCTTTCGCATGGTTGAAATAGAGCCCGAGCAAATTGAACGACGTGCTCGCTTATTTCTCCAGCAGCTACAAGCTATTAGTAATGTCTATTAGCATGTCAGTAATACACTTTTCAGGTCAGTTCTCATATTATTTCTCACATTTAACCTTTATTTAACAAGGGCAGTCACATTTAGATTTCCATTACCGAAAGCATGTAATCGCTCACACAGAAGAATAGCTATCCTTTGTGCCAGGAGGGGAGGCACTTTGAGAAAGTTCTGCCTGTCACATCACCTTTGGGGTACCGGGGGGTGGGGGCATCGGGGGAGGGGCTGGCGGGGATTTAAGAGAGCCAGTACTGACAGCGGGCCCTTAGAGAACACTACTTTTATTATTATCGATTGACTGAGAGGGAGAATAGGGCCTGACAGCCACACATCATTTCCCCCTCCAAGAAAGGTATATGCTCATTCATGGACCTTTCTTCAGTGCTCATTAAGACATAATGGAACATGTTCTAATGATCACTTAGGTCAATATATCATTGCAAAATTGTTCTAGTTTGTATTATAGATTTGTTTTCCTTGGCACACCACTTATGAAGGTCCTGGTAGCTCCTCCCCTTCCCCCCTTGATATAATTTTGGATTGAGGTATGTTTGGTGCAATAAGCTGAACATCAGTCTGATATATATCAATATTCAATCATTTATTTGCGCTCATTTATCTTATGAACAATATTTTTTGGTTATTTTTGTGAATTAATTGAATGTGTGGACTGTTTTACTCATTGGAGGTGTAAATGTTTGTAGGATTGACATTTTGGTTTTGATATTCTTTGTGCAGGTGTGTCATGTTTCATTATTTCTCTTAATTGCAAATGTTTCCCTGTTTTGATATCCTTTTGGACAGAGGAATTATAGATGTATGTGTATGGAGGGCGGATACTTTCATTTTGATATGCTTTGTGCAGAGAGTAAGACAGCAGGTTACTCATTTTGGATCATCATTCAACAGCACAACACAGGAGGTCAACCCTGGTTACATTTACCAACACAACTTTTGTGTGTTAACCACTGCTTAGGTGACCAAGATGAATATGTTGACTTCTAATGGAGAATTATTGCACTAAAATATCTAAATCTAACCAACAGAGCTCAGCAAAGGAAACATCACCAGTGAAGATGTAGTACTGCCAAACATTCTAGCCAGACATAATATGGCGTATGCCCAGAGGCGAATTTCGTCAGCAGGCAGGGCAGGCAGCTGCTTGGGGCCCCCAAGCCACTAGATGGTGAACGAGAGCTGACACTTTAAACTAC
>JBBMFX010572658.1:0-14676 GCA_037832545.1 Rhabdalestes septentrionalis | reverse complement strand
GAGAGAGAGAGAGAGAGAGAGAGAGAGAGAGAGAGAGAGAGAGAGAGAGAGAGAGAGAGAGAGAGAAAGAGGGAGAGGGAGTGTGTGTGTGCAATGTCTGCAGTAGGAAAATATCTGCTGCTGAAAATATGTGTAACACTAATATTACTTATACTACTACTAATAATAATACGTAACTAATACCAAGCACTTTAAAATCAACCAAAAAATATGATAATATAGTGATAAAAACAACATTAAAATGGAAGCAGCTCAAAGTGTAACAACTGTCTTTTAAAGCAACAACAAATAATTACAGTAAACAATTCCAAACAATGGCAATGAGAATACAAAATCTAATGTAATTATAATAAAACTGACTGAGACTTTAATTAGGCTGTAAATAAAAATAAAACCAAAAATATAGAGTGAAAATCAAATAGCTTTACAAAATTAAGCAAAGGAAAATAATTAAAGAAGTATGTGAGAGTGATAAAGGTGTATAATGTGATGATGTTAAAGGTTTATAATTTAATCTGCTTTGTAAATGGATACATGGTCAGTGGTGTGCAGGAACTTTAAAGCTGATTAAGAGCTTTTAAAACCAGTAAAGGACACACACACACACACACACACACACGCACACACACACACACGCACACACACACACACACACTCAGCACCATTTACCAGTTAAGTGCAGAAAGTGATGAGCAGAGCTTTCCATCAAACCAACTGCTTCTGAATTACGGTGGGAACTGGTTAGAGCCTCACCCCTCTTATACACAACCGTCATATAATTCATGTTCCTGCTCAATGTCCTCTGCTAAAATGAGATGGTGTTCTACCACAGTTTTGAGAAACTTTTGGTCCTAAATCTAAACCTTGGGGTGTAAATGAATAGAAAGCCAGTGATGATGGGCATCTCTCAGTATAACTGTCCTCTCACTCTCTCCAGGTGGGTAGTGTAATCCTTCTCCTCCCCATCACTCAGTACAAATTTTATCTGATCTATGTTTCACTTATTTAATCAACCTGAGAAACTTTGTTTAAAAATCATTTTTCATTTTTAGATCACGAGGTGATCAACCCTTAACACACACACACATACAGAATGAGGAAATCATGAGGTTTCTGTCAACGGCTTTGAGATTCCAAACAAATGACAGACAGGGCGGAGGGGGCTGTGTGATTGAATACCTGCTGTTGTTCAGGTGTCGGAGGTCTGACGGGTGAGGTTAGTGATGAGAGGCATATCTGGCATTCGAATGAATTTCTGTGCCACAGCCTAAGCAGATGATGAGCATGTTTATGATTATTAATAAACCAAGACTTATGCACTGACAACCCCCCCCCCCACCCCCCCAGCCTCAGGGTCTGATATTAGCTAAAAACTTCCATTCACCAAATGCTATTTAACATACCACCTTAAATACGACAACACTAATATAATATAAAATTGTCCATTATTTTATAATATAAAATAATCCATTATCCAGAAAACAAAAACTTGAATAACATTAATATACAGAAGTTCTAGATAAAAAAATAGATAAAGCTGTATTAGTCCCACAGGTGGGAAATTTGTATTTGCTTTTCTGAACTTAACTTAATTAATATAGAATAATAGATAATTAACAGATGATTCACACATAATTAATACATGATTAAAAGATTATTATAGATAAAAGACATTATAATTAAAGTATTATAGATGAGTCATCCATGATTAATAGATGATAAGAAAGATTAAAAGATTGTTAAGTGTGGTTGGTGTGTGTGTGTGTGTATGTATGTGTAAGTGTGTGTAGGAGTGTGTGTAGCTGTCCCTGTCCCGCCGTGATCTTGACCTCAAGCAACCCCACCCGCTGCAGGGTAAAGGTCATGATCAGTCCTGAATGGCGGTTCAGTGTTTTCCCTCTTCTGTTTTGCTGTGTGTGGGGGTCGTTTCTTTGTCACAGTCAGCACCTCTTGGCATTTGGCCTGGATTGTTAGGGGCGGGACTGGTGCTCATTAATATGCATAATGCCGAAGTGATTGACAGCTCTTCAGAAATCTTCCTGGTCGTTGATGTTGATGTGGAAGTTCATTCTGTTCCTGCTCAGCGGGAGAGGAGTCCATGCCCTGTGTGACCCCTCACACACACACAAACACACACACTCACACATGCTTACACATACACACACGCACACATACACACACATATTCAGGGTTACACACAGGATTACACACAGGATTACACACACATACAAAACATACACACATAAACAGTCACTGCTTCATTCAGGACATTTCGGCAGATTCCCTGCTTCTCCACTATGAATTATTCAGTAATAATATTAATTATTCAGTGTCTACGATGAATTCTTCTTATTAATCTGCTTCTTTTGGCTTCTCTTGATTATGGGTCACCACAGCACTCCTTTTCATTCTGTCCTCCGTATCTTCTTTTCTCACACCAACTGCCTGGCTTGTCCTCCCTCACCACATCCACAAACTTCCAACAAGACCTACTCTTCTGCTCTTCCCTGTAGCTCCATCCTGAGCTTTCTTCTCCCAACATACACAGAGTCATTCTTCAACACATGTTCAAACCATGTAATCACCCCTAATTTGCCCTAAAAGGTCCAACTCTCTCCTGATTTTGTCCATCCCACTCCCAGTGCAAATTGTTGCATTTTCAACCCTGCAACCTCCAACGCTCGTTCCTGTCTTTAGTCAGTGCCACTGTCTCCAAACCAGACAACACAGCTGGCCTCACTATTATCTAATACACTGTTTGTTCTCCCTTGCTGCCCATCACAAATCACTCCTGCCTATTTTCTCCACCCGTTCCACCCTGCCTGCACTCACTTCTTCACCTCCCTTTCACTCTTCCTATTACTCTGGACTATTGACCTCATGTATTTGGACTCCTCCTTTGCCAGGCCTACTCCCTGTATCCGCACCATTCCACTATACTCCCTCTCATTCACACACAGGTATTCTGTCCTAGTTTTACTGACCTTAATTCTTCTATGTCCCTGAGCATTTCTCTGTCTCTATAGGGTCTACTCAGCCTGCTTTCTGCTCTCACTACAGATCACAATGCCGTCTGCAAACATAATAGTCCACAGGCAAAATTGATATCAATTCATTTTCTTCTCCCCCAGGCATTTTCTTACTCTCCAAGATTCCATTACACAATTTGATCAAAAACACCACTGTAATCTCTCCTAAAAATCTCCAAGCTTCTGCAGTTCTCTTGACCAAAAGCCTTTCCATTCTTCATCCTTTAATAGCTGATCTATCTTCTCATTGCAAATCCTATACACTTCCTGATTCACTTACTTCCTCCAGCCCTCTCTCTTGCTGATTCTCCTTATTCATTAGCCTGTCAAAGTACTACTTCCACTTCCATGCTCAACACACTTTCCCTGACTATAAGTCCATTTCCACTGTTTTATTTCACTACCCTAACCTGTTGCACAACTTTTCCTGCTGGGTCCCTCTCTGCCTAGCTGATCAATTCAGCTCCTTTTCTCACTCGTTTGTGTCTAACCTCTAAGATAACTCACTCTGTGCAGTAGCATGTTGTATGAGAGGTTAGACACAAAGGAAGGAGAGAAGGAGCTATATCGATCAGCTAGGCAGAGGGACTGAACCCAGTGCCTGTTTTAACTCCTCCCTAAACTCCATCTTACAGTCCTCCTTCTTCAACATCCACCACTTGATCTTTGGATCTGTCCTCGCTCTGTTCTTTGGCTCTTTTTGACTTCCTGAGTCATGCTACAGACCACCATTTTAGGCTGTCGAGCAATGCTTTCTCCAGTCTCAACTTTGCCGTCTCCAATCTCCTTCAGACTCACCCTCCTATATAGATAGTAATCCATATATATGCATCTTTCTCCACTCTTTTGTGTCAGCCATTTCCTTTCTTTTTGCAAAATCCACTACCATCTGACATTCTGCATTACTCTCCTTGACACCATACCTGCCTATCACTATACCTGCCCATCACCTCACACCTGTTCCCCTCACCAACATATCAATTAATATCTGCTTCAATTACAACTCTCTCTCTCTCTTGTACAAACTCTTCACTATTTCATCCATCACACTCCAGAAACTTTCCTTCTCATCTATCTCACACACAATCTATGGGATATAACAACATTCAGTATCACACCTTCAAATTCTGAGGTGTACACTTACACTCATCACTCTGTCTGAAACCTCCAGTACACTCCTAACATACTCTTCCTTCACTCCTATCCCATTTCTCCATCCACCCACAGCATGATAGAACAATTTGAAGCCTCCCCCAATGCACCTGGTCTTAACCCTCTCCTCTTTGTGGTCTACTCCTTTTACCATTCTTTCCATCACATCAGACAGCTCCCTCCCTTTACCTGTCATACCGATAACATTCAATGTCCGCACCCTCATTTCCACTCTCCCATTCTTCATCCTCTCCTTGTTCCTCTGGACACGCCTTCCCCCTTTTCTTCTTCTTTGCATAGCAGTAGCCCAATTTCCACTAGCACCCTGTAAGCTAACAGCACTGGTGGTGGTCGTTGTTAACCTGGGCATTAACAGATCTGGTCAAAGTAGTTCACTGGGCGAATTTTACAGTGGATGCCTTTTATGACATAACAATCCCTATTTAGCCAGCCTTGGGACCAACATTAAGAATACAGTGGCTTGTGCACCTCCAGTGGGTTGTCTACTCTGAATTACTGAGTAATTAATATGAATCTTTCAGTTTAACAGTTGTCAGAGCTTGTGTGAAGTTTCTACACATGTGAGAGGGGAACAAAAGTGTGGAGGCGAATAATAATTATTATTATCCATGTCTTCTAACACTTAAGGATGTAAATTCCAGGATCTGTAGAGGTGTTGTTATGGAAGACTTCAATAATTTTATATGTCATTTTCCTGTCAACCAGGCCTTACAATGTAATTCTTTGTAAACTAATTGGTAGAGATGATTAATCGGTTGCCAACCCAAACCTGAAAATACAAGCAGCTCTGACAAACATCAGTTATTTTCCTAACCCTCTCTCTCACTCTCTCTCTGTTAGTGATGTGTGTGTGATTGTGATGTTGTAGATTTTGTGTGTGTGTGTGTTCATGATTGGTCTCAGCTGACAGCTTTGATGGAAAAGGGGGCAAGTTCCCTCACAGATGACACACCAAGCATCTGACTTTCCATTTATGTGAGCATTCAAACTAATACGGTTTGTCAGGTATGTGATTTTGCGTGTATTCAGACTCTTTTTGTTGGATTATAAAACATCACACTCTTTTTTTACATAAAGCATTTTTATTTTAAAGTGTTGATACTTTCTTGTAATTTCTAAGGAAGACAAGCAGGGAATCCACATGAGTGCTGTTATTATACTCATCAAATCTGTCAGAAAGTACTTACATACTCTGTGTTTGTGTGTGCACTAACAGGCAGACACTGGCTTTTATCTGTACAGTTCTGACAGCACAGTCCCCCTCCATAGCCATCACACACACTACTACCATGTCTCTCCAAAGTGGTGTGAGTTAGGCCAACACACACACACACACACACACACTGAAGGCCCTAATGTGGGAGGCATTTCCCTTGAGGCAGGGGGGTGCATGTAAGGGGATTCATCAGTCGGCATGAGGGCAGGCTAAGTCTGACAGGCCTGACCTACATCCCCCTTACCCACACACACACACACACACACACACACACAAACACACAACCACCCGGGAGCGGTGTGCAAATGTGAGGAGCTGAGGGGAGCCTCAGGGAAACTGAAAAAAACTGTAGGAACTTTTGGGAAACAATGGGGAACTACAACGAACTGTGTGGGACTACAGGGACTGGGGAACTGTGCGGGACTTGGAAGACATTGAGGGACTGGAGACCTGGGGGACTGTGGGGCACTAGGGAGACAGTGAGGGAAATGTGGGAAAACTGTGAGGAACATTAGGGAAAAGCAGGAACAATGGGCAAATACAAGGAAATGTAGGATCAGGGGGACTGTGGGGGATTTGGGTACTGAGTAGACAGTGAGGGACTGGGGAATTATGGAGACTAGGGCAACTCTAGAGCTGTAGGTGCCTGAGGGGACTAGGGGAACTGTGGGATTATGAGAGACTGTGAGGGACAAGGGAGACTGTAGATAACTAAGGGACTGAGGGCAATTAGGGTTATATATATTAATGTGGAATTTAAGTGATATTGAACTTGTATGACTCTCATTCACAAACAAGGGCTTTGATCAGTGGGGAAGTGGGATGAAGGTAACTGATGTCAACAGGCTGAACAAGCTGATTAAAAAGGCTGGGACTTTTCTGGGTGCCAAACAGAAGACCCTGGCATAGGGTCTCAGAGAACAGTGCAGAGGAAACTTCTCTGCATCATGGACAAACCCTCCCACCCCATGCTAGCCTCCTCAACAGTTCATCAGAGCATCCCCCCAGGAAAAACGTTGCTGCAAAATGCAAAACTGAATGCCCCAGGAAATGTTTATACCTGCTGCAATAAGCCTCCCCCAGTACAGTAGGTGATCTCAAAGTTTTTAGGATATTTTCTGTTCAAATTATGTTCAATACAACTCAACTGTTAAATCCTGGGAATCGACTGAATGTTATGCATTACCATCTGCTGTTATTTTTGCATTTATTTTATTTTTTATTTGGATACTGATATTTGGGTATTTTTCATTACTACTGAGACATTTTCAAAAGCGAGTTTGCACCTCTGATCTTACACACACCAGAGTCAAAGCTGCAGTTATCTTGACACAATAATATTCTGTAATTTTGTTGCACTATTGTTTGTAGTCTATTTTTCAATATTCCCAATTGTCTTATTATCTTTTACTCTTCTGTTGCAATGAGCATGCAAATGACAAAACAATTTGCTGCGGGACAAATAAAGTTATTTCTTATCTTATCAGTGAGTCAAACTTATTGAATATTTTCAGCATTCTGAACACAGCAGCACTGTGTAATTGGGGCATTACGAAACTGTGGTGGAATTCCCCCTTAAAGGAATGAACCAGGCAGTGCTGTGACATCATAAATATTATTTTATTTTCAAAAGTTACAAACATATGTATGGGGCACTTAATCACTACGTGTGATCCGTCCATCATTTGGGCTGTCTCTCAAAACACCGAAACTGTGTGGTGGCCAGAGCTGAAATGGAAAATTCAAACACAGACAAGACGTGTTTAACACACACATACACGCACACACACACACACATGTCCTGACCGCTCATTCAATATCTGTTCTACCTTAAATACTAAACCTGGACATTCAGCACTTTTACAGACTTGTTCATGAGTTTCTGACCCGTGGTGATAAAACAGGGATGATGTACAGAATCTGTACCTTTAAACACACGCGGCCTCGGATCAGGCCATATGGGACGGGCCCATAGACGCGGGAATCTGTGGAGTTCTGAAGGTTATCGCCTTCCAGCCACACGTGACCTCGCGGCACCTACAGGAACACAAACAATCAAATTTCTGTACAAAAGTGGCCAAATCTGGCACATCAGTGTCACAGCAAAATTCCAGCTGTAAAACATGGAAAAACAGTTGATTACATTCTGTGATGTGATGCAGATCAAATAAAAGAGAAGATTAAAAGAATTGGAAATTAAAAGTCACTCACGTAGGTGTGTGTTTTAAAGCAGTCAGATGGTCCGCTGGTACAAACTTTATCTCCCTCCAGTCCCACCACCCGCTTACACACATTCAGCTTAGGGTTAAAGGGGCTCTTAGCAATCACAATATCTCCCCTGTAGACACACCCAAACACAGATGCATACACACCGTTATACACACACACTGCTACACGCACACAGTTTTACATCCCCTGCCTTTAAACACACACTTACTTCTCTATCCTGTACAGGTTTCTGCTAATGCGTTCTGAGAAAACAACATCATAGTCAGTAATGGTCGGTTCCATAGATGGTCCAGAACACTGCAAAAAAAACACACTCATCAATAATCAGTCATTAGTAATAATTACTCAATTATTAAGATATCACTTTAACTAAAACACAGCTTAGTTTTAGCGTTCAGCGTTTTGGGTTAGTAATCAGTATTTAGTGTTAGTGATTTGTGTTTAGTGATCACTGAGTTCAGTGTTTAGTGTTCAGTGTTTAATATTGGTGTTAATGTTCAGCATTAAGTCATCAGTGTTTGATCAATGTTCACTATTAGTGTTCAGAGTTAACTCTTTAGTGGTCCTGTTCTATGATTAAACGCTTTGCCTGAAATTTTGTGTGAAAATTGTTTCTAAAGTGTGTTCTAAAGTGTGTTCTGCATTTCTTTTGGGCTCTAAAGGGTGAAAACAACAAAAGAAATTCTCCATTAATACTAATTAATCATAATTTCCTATATGCTCAATAGTGACCACACTATAATAAGGTGTAACATATTCTGATTCTAATGATTCTGAATAATGACCAGGACGAACTCTCCAAGGTACTCGAAGGCGCAGTGAGCCAAGCAGCCATACTGAATGGTGAAGCCGACGAATCCAAATGCTTTCCCCAACATTCTGTAGAGCATCGCCACGGCAGTGACCCCTGCAGAGATAACACACACCCCTCACCGATACAGCTAATACAACACAAACACACACACACCTATATTGCTGTTTGCACCACCTTGACACCATGTTTAGCACCAGCAGGTTAAAAAAAATCAAAGGCTCTCTGTGCCTGCTCTCTGATCAGGGCAGGCTAGGATGCAAACAAAAACACTGTGTGTGTGTGTGTGTGTGTGTGTGTGTGTGTAATGGCTAAAAGGAGACACACACGTGTTATGGGTCAAATATGCACATATATAGACACACACACTCAAAAACACACTAAAATACACACATACAACACACACACACAAACAGGCACACTGCCAGATTTAAATCATGAATTCTGTGTCCAGACTCTGTGTGACATCAGGAGGTGAGGCTGATCTGAGGTCAGCATTTAGAAAGCTGAATAATCTTTATCAGAGTGACCTTCAGCTTCAGAAAGAGTGATGAAAACCTGATGCTTATCAGTTCAATAAAGCAGAATGTCTGCAGCCAAACACACTTATTATTAAACTCACATACCCACACCCACACCCACACCCCCACCATGCTTTAACACTTTAAGGAAGTGGCCACACAGCACCCGCCTGGGCATAATCCACTGCACCTCCTACGATCAACTGCTCAACTTCTTCATCACATCGATCTATCAGAGCAAGAAACATAAACTACTACACACAACAGCGTAAATTGTAAAATGAACAAAAATTAATGAATTAAAATATATGCATATATAGTTGTAATAAGGTTAGAATAATCCCCCAAAAAACTATATTTTATATTTTATAGTTTTATAGTGTATAGTGTAAACCCTATATATGCCCATAATTTCATTTAAAACTCATTAATATTAAAGAACATGTACTGTACTGTTTACATTGAACTCCTGCAGTGCTAGAATGTAAAATATCGATGTTAACCCCTGTGTAGACTGCACTAATGCAGGGTACAGCAGGTAAATACAGTAACAATTTAATTTAAATTACAGTGATAAAAATGAGAGCCAATCTACAGCAAGGAGAAATAAATAACATACTTGGATTGGCTATTTTCAAACCTCCCACCTCTGAGTACACCTGACTGTGACGTCCGGGCCTCCTGCACCATGTCCCTTCATCTTCTTGCTGGTTGTTTATGTTTGGGGTGCTGCTGAGTAGCGGAGCTTCATTCCGGTCATGTGTTTTATTGCCTTCGCAACCATTGCGTCCCGCACGAGGCCCGGACATCACAGTCAGCTGTACTCAGAGGTGGGAGGTTCAAAATTCCGCGATGGACTAATACCATGACTGCTGATCAATGTGAATGTGGGGGGTTACTGCATATACAAATATGAATATTTATGCAGTTTACATTATTATAGAAATAGAATTAACAAATACCTGGTGTTTTTATGGTCTATTTAAGAGACAACCACAAAAGATGCAGATTACCCAGGTGTCAGTGTCCAAGTGTGTGTATGGGTCCTTAAAGTGTTAAAATGCTGAACAGCTCATAGACATGCTTCTGGAAAAAGATGCAGAAGCAGGAGAGAAAAAAAAAAAGGTTTGAGGGTCTCCTGGGTTTCTGCATGGTTCTCCTGTCAAAGCTGTGCTGATGTGTCTCACACTTCCCTCTGGGCTGGGCAGGAAACACACTGTGCCAGCTCAGGAAACAAATGACATGTTATGGCTGTGTGTGTGTGTTACACTAAGCCCATAAAACTGACGGAACCCACACAAATCTCCTTTATCTGAAAGGGGGGCAGCCAGACGTGTGCGTGACAATGATTGACAGGTTTAACTTCTTTATAATCTACACATCTGAAAACAATAGTCATGCGAGCCAGAACCAACAGGTCCAAGTATTGAAGAGATGGAGAATACAGTTTATCACATCTGGAATCAGTGACATCACAGTCCGCGCTCAGCCGTAACTCTTAAACTAGCATATCTGCTGTCGGCAGATCAGTCTCTACTGTCCTCTGACCCATCTTTACTGTCCCTGGGCCAGTCTCTACTGATCTCAGACCAGTCTTTGCTGTCTCTAGACCAGTCTTTATGTTTCAGGAGCATTTGAGGAAGTGAGTCAGTATTGCAGTATATTAGATTTCTGTGGGTCTAGGTGGCAATCTCTATATGAATTACTGTAAGTGACCATTAAGGGGCATTTGGATTACGCTCTTATCCAGAGCGACTTAGAATTAGTTGCAGTGACAGTCCCCCTAGAGACAATGAGGGTTAAGGGTCTTGGTCAAGGACACAGTGGCAGAAAGTAGAGGTTTAAACATGCAACTTTTCCACAGGCAAGAATTTTACCCACTAGGCTACTAACATCAGTACACACTATTGACTCTTCAGTAATGGCCAGTCATTACACACTAAAATACCGACTAATGTGTAATGATTGGTCAGTACTGAGTCTATAGTGTGTGCTGACTGGTCAGGACTGAGAGTTTATAGTGTGTAATGACCAGTCAGTAGTGTGTAATGACTGGTCACTATGGTGGGGGGTAGCCTATTGTGTAGGGTACTTGCCTCTTGACCAAGAGGTCATGGGTTTCTGAGCATGACCCGTAAACCCAAAGTTGCTCCAGGGACACTGTCCCTTTAGTTAGTGAATGGAAGTCACTTTGGATAAAATAATCTGCTAAATCTCGTAAATGTGAATATATGTAAATGTGTAGTCTCTCAGTACTGACCGGTAATTACACACTATAATTTACACTCCTGCTCGGCCATGACAACCTATAAACATTGCGCACTTTAAACCAGGGGTCACCAACCTTTCCGAAACTAAGATCTACATCACGGGTACTGAGCTATACGAAGGGCTACCACTTTTATATACTAGTACAGAGTCTACCTAAACTTCGTCTATAATAAACATGTTTTCAATGCCTTTTTTAGAGATTGTCGCTTTCAAATAGATATAAATGCAAATACGATTAAAGAAGAAGAGCAACAGGATAAAATTACATATTAGACGTTGCTCACTGGTGAGTTGTGCTATATTTTTCACCAGTCCGTGGGTTATAAACGATCAATTCTGCCGGTCGTTACACTATAAACACTCCATCCTGCCCAGCCATAACAAACTATAAACTCCCAGTACTGCCCAGTTATAAGACACTATTAATTCTCACTACTGACCGGTCATTATACACTATAAAGTCTCATTAGGGACGCACGATTTTGATGTCCAAGTTCTACCGCGTGCACTACAGCTGTTCTGCCGTTTAACGGTTTTAACTCTTATAACCGCCACCCCCGTTGTGTTTTTCAGGTCTCGCGCATTTCTCCCAGCCTCGCGCCCATTCTCACCTTCGCTGTTTTCTTCCACTTCCTGCCTTTTACTCTCGTGAGCCGTCCGCAGTGACACGTGCTGCTACGATTGGTTCAGTCTCAGTAAACCGCCGTCTGGTTGGCTAAAATAGACGTTGCCCATCTCTGATTGGTCGGAGGGTGTAACTTTCCGTGTTGCGTCATCGGCCCCGGTGCAGAGTGTCATGGCGGCGCCCGTGCAGAGCAGCTTCAGGAGGAGCAGCGGGCGAGCGCAGATCCGCGGGACACGGAGCTCCGGCCGCGCGCTGCTCACGACGGGCAGCGGAGTGACGGGCCTGGACCGGGCACTCGGTGGGCAAAACTAAAGTAACCGGGCTGGTCGGGGGGCAGTAGGGTGGGCAAGAGGAACGAGCACCTAAATACCATTACCGAAATACCCCTCAGCGGCTAACTCTCTCAATGGAAAGAGTAAAACGGGCTCTGAAGGCGACGCACTTGTCCCGAAGTCTCTGTCTCGGCGGGCTGGCGGAGTCCCCCCCTGGTCATCCAACATCAGTACCTGACCTCACAAATGCTCTCATATAATCACATCCTCACAGAAAATTTTCAAATTACTAATGCTCTTATATAATCTGATCCTCACAGCAAAGTTCCAACATCATTACCTGACCTCACTGATGCTCTCAGTTAAGCAACTGACCAGTGCTCACCAACAATCAAATCCTCACAGCAAAGTTCCAACATCCGTATATTTCTCACACATTTACAAATTTACAATATTGCAGTATTAATAATAAAACAGTAAGTAATGTGTTTTTAATGATTTTCTGATCATAAATGTGTGTGTAAATGTTTCTGTAGGTGGAGGGTTAGCAGTTGGAAGCCTGTTGCTAATAGGTAAGATAAGCTAATTCTGGATTTTGGGTCTCTGGGTCTTTCTCTGATGAGGGAGGTAGTTAGAAAATGAAGTTACTGGTTTACCCTCTAAACTTGTATTATGTTCAGTAATTACACAAGCACATACAAACTGGGTGAATCCTTTGTTATAGGAGAAAAGAGGCAGTATATAAAGGTATTATTATGTATTGGACAAACCCCATATCCAGAAAAGTTGGAACACTCCAGAAATCGGTAAATTGGTAATTTACTTGAAAGTTTAATTGACAGTCATAACGAAAAAGAAAGGCTGTTTACAATTTTTACTATCAAAGCTAATTATTAAACATAAACACATTTAGAAATGAATGCAACTCACACCAAAATAGTTGGGCAGAGCAAGTTTACCACTGGGTCATGTTGCACTCTTTGTTGAAAACAGCCTGGATGGTATTTTTTATCTTTGGCACATAGAATCTGATGTCCCAAAAAGTTTCCCAAAATCAGCTGAAACGTGGACATATCTGACCACAGAAAAAAAATATTTTTGGCCATTTCAGCTGAGCTTGGGCCCAGAGAACTTGCGGGTGTGAAACTGATGTGTGGCTTCCTTTTTGCATAATACAATTTCAAGGAGCATTTGTTGATGAAGAAGTGTATTGTGTTCTGCAAGAAAGATTTTCCAAAGTACTCCCAAGCGCTTGTGGCTAAGTCGGTCACAGCAGCTTGATGGTTTCTAATGCAATATTATCACAGGCCTGTAAGGTCACACACATTCAGCAGCGGTTTCTCTTGGCACAAACTGGCCCGGCCCATCTTTGTGTGCGAAGACAGAGCCTTTGGTTGATGCTTCTTTTCTACCCAGTGTTCACACTCACCCCTGATACCAGTTAACCTGCTAATTGTGGAACCTTCGAGAAAGATACTTGATTAACCCTTTCAGTTTTACTTTGCCCTTTCAGCCTCTGTCTCAACTGTTTTTGAGTGTGTTGGAGGTATACATCTCCTATTTGTTTTATAAAAACACTGAAAATCATTTCACTGTCCTTTTGCCTTTAAAATATATTTTAGGGTTAGATTGAAGTTTTTACTGCTTTTTCGGAAAGTGACCCAACGTGATATTTGTTTAAAAGCAGTATTAATAATAGTTGTTTTGTTGTCTATATGACCTGTAACCGTAATAGTAATGTTATTGTATATTGTATAGTGTTCTGAGTGTTGTGTTTGAGCCAGTGTTGTCACAGTGAATCACTGAGATTCTGACAGACAGCATATGGAAACAGCAATGACCCACATTTACCCTGCAGCCTGGAGCCCCCTATCTCTCTCTTTCTCTTTCTTTTTCTCCGCAAAAAAACGAACTCTGCAGTACTCAGTCGTCCAGAGGAACTGATACATCCCATGATTTTGTTCTCTCAGCACTCCTCCTCCTCCTCTCTCTTCATCCTAACTGCCCTCCTGCTAGGCTAATAGTCCCTGCGGGTTCTTCCATAGAAACATCAGCACAATACGGCCCCCGGCCCCTGAGGGCCCGTCTGGGGGCCATTGTGAGGAGATCTGAAAGCCACAAAGGGAGCTGACCCAGAAACACATCAATAAGGGATGGAATGGGGCGGAGATTGGGGGTGTGGGGAAGGGAGCTGTGGAGGGGGTTGTGGGGGAGTGTTCAGTGATGGGCTGAGAGAGGGGGCTGTACGGGGAGGAAGTGATTTCGGGGGGGTAATGTGGGTGTTCCCCAGTGACAGTGTGAGGAGCTGTGGAATTTTCCTCTGGGACAGAATGGAGCTGAAAAGACAAGTTGTCTTTATCTTCATTGTTTTCTTATTATAATTTTTATTTCAGGGACAGGGAGAGGGACAGGAACCGGGACATGGAGAGGAACAGGAATAGAGACAGGAACTGGGATACAGAGAGGAAGAGGAATTGGAACAGGGACAGGAAAAGGAACAAAGTTGTGAACATACAGGGACAGATACAG
>JBBMFX010572639.1:0-14676 GCA_037832545.1 Rhabdalestes septentrionalis | reverse complement strand
CATAGCATGAAGGTTAAATATCCTAAATTTGAGATGGAAGAACAATCAGATAATGATATGTGCCCAAAGGAATACAGACTAGTGCTGGCTTTTTAAAGTGTAACTCTTCTTGGCAGGCTAAGCGTCTTAATAGCATTATCTTTGAAGATTAAAATCAATATGTCATCAGTTAGATGTGAACAATTAGAAATTGCTATTCATGGCCTTGAAGCTGATGCTTAGAGTTCTTGACCTGATCCTTTAATCTCTGCTTCTTGTTTTTCACCGAACAAATTTAGATTTCAAACCAGTATTGAGCCTTTGTTATCAGGGATATATGTAATCATATGTAAAGACAGATATACAATACAGAAATACAAATAAACGAGGGAGCCTTTAATAAAGTGTTTTATTTAAAGCATATATGTATAAAAATGCCTTAAATTGGTGTGTGCTTTTAATATGAAAAGAGGTCAGTCAGATCTTGTAAAATATACATTATCATCATGCAGATCCAACTAATTTTGATTCATTAAAATGTTAATAGATTTTATATCCCCTCAAATCCCTTATTATTATTCAGTAACTGCACTGATTATGATGTAAACTGGCCAAGATATTTTCGTGTAACAACTGTTTAGACCCACCAGGAGATCCAGGCCATTTAAGCCCAAATCAGATGTGGCACTGGTTCGGTCTCTGCTAGTTTAACTCTCATCGCTTCCAGCATCTGTCTCTCAGTGTTTAGGGATTCACCGCAAGCTCATACGACTGACTGCTGATAAAGGGGGTCTTATCGTCTCCTTTGGCACCTGGGGACTCGAGTTACACTGTCCTTCTCAGAAATGCAAATGCAGGGGAAAATGCAATGAAGGCTGTTCGTGGCACTCTAGTTACATCGGCAAAGCAGAAAACAAAGTCAGGCAATGTCACTGGAGGAGACCGGCGGGGAGTGGTGTACACTTATGGGGAGCAGAGGTATTGGACTTCTCAGAAGAAAGTTCTGCAACAATTACCCTTATTAACGACTAATGGATTCGCTCATTTGCACGGTTTATCGACTGCCACTGAACGTGTGATCCCATATTGAGCTTTTACAAATTCGAGTGTGTGAGGCCTGTGCTTGAACAGTAAGTAGGATTTACATCCAGTGAACAATCGGTTGTTTAGTCACATGGCAGAGGTTTTCTGGAGAAGTAGCTTTTTTGTGGGAGAACGTGCTGATGACAATTTTATGGCTTAAAGAAACATCTACATGCAATAGTACCATTGTTATTAGAAATGATAAAACATTTCTAAGAATAACATTTGCTCACAAACTGCATTGAAATGTCTGAACTTGACATAAAGTTATCTGGACAATAAAACATCAAATAGGGTTATCAATTTAGTTTTTTTAAAGCTACATTTATTGCCTTTATTTATACTTATTATGTAAGGTAAAGACTTTGTTAGTATTGGCCCACAGAGATATCTTCTGATCCCTTAAATTGTAGCCCAAATGTAAAAAACCCACCAGCTTGGAAACCGTACTGGTAGCTATATTGTATTCTAGTTTATTCGGTACTTTAGCTATATTGTAGTCTTGCCTGTTAACCAACCCATATCTAAATGGATGACAGCTCTTTTTCCCTTTCAGCTTTCTCTTGCCTCCTTTTTTTATATCCCAACTATCCAGTGACTACATGTCAAAACAACTGACAGTTCACCATCTGTTCTGCTTGTGTGTGGACATACTGGAATTAACTATTCTAGCACGCACTGTTGCCCAAATAGAAGTGACTAAAATCTTCCTTGACACCCATCATTATTGGGCCCAGTGGTTTTGGAACCATTGTTCTAAACACAAAAAGCACAATTTTCATTAAACTGAAGCCAAAGTATTTTCAAAATGCTAACGATCTTCACGAACTTCATCGTTTTCAAACTGTATTACACTGCAAATGCACTTGTTGGGAAAATGTCACAGAATTATTAGTTAAATTGTAGACGATCTCACATTAGTTGAGAAAAGTCGAGAATATGAAATTATCAGGAAGTTTTGATCCAACCTACAGTTAGATAACTTGAATTACAAAAAAAATTGACTTGACATTTGCAATTCTTTTCAGTTAACCATCTTTTTGGCATTTAATAACGCCTATCATTTCCGGTCTTTAGTTGAACTTTCAGGCTAAATTATGAACTGATATTGCTGAAGAAATAACATATTTTGAGCATGACACATGATTCGAAAGGCCTGAACAGCAGTATATCTCCAAAACGTGAGTTTTCATTTTTGTTGAATTTTCAGTATAAGTAGATTCCTTTCTATAGTAGATGCTTTCTTTTTAAATGGAGCAAATCCAGTGCTGTCGACAATCGTGAACAAGCATGCCCTCTTGACGTTTCCTTTGAATTGGGTGCTGATGCAGGGCAGATCAATAGAATCCTGCGGTCAGTGAGGTGATACAGGGAGACGCACAGTCGGCTCCACTCTTTGGCTCGACCTCCAGTATTGACTCTAGCTGCACTGTAGCTTGGTCAGTCAATGACAATTACTTTCCATCTTGTGTTACCGTGTTTGGGTTGTGATGTAAATAATTGACATGTCCACAGTCCAGCCACAAATGCATTCATTCCGAGTAACTGCTGCGAAGTTGGACAAGCTTAACAAAAATGTCAGCAACAATGTCTTTCAAACTGAGTGCAGTGTACTTAGTTCTGAGTCTCAACAAGACACTGGATTTTTGGTTCAAGACGTTACACTGCTGAACTAAAATCAAATGGATCTATAAAGCTCATCCAAACTCAAGACAGGACTTGTGAAATGGGAGGAATTTCTAACTCCTCCTAATTCATGGGTTACTGATTTATTTAATTTAATCTGTTTAGCAGTTTTAGTGATTAACTGGTCCTACTTTTGCACCAGTATACAAAGTAATACAAGGTATTCAGGTATTGGCTGGGCCTGAGAGCCGCTCTTACCTGTGTTATGTGGTTTCCTGTTTAGAACTGTTGGTTCACACTGCATGTGGTTTTACGTAAATGTACATTCATGGTATCATCTCTCTGTTGATCTATCGATGTATCAATCTATCTACCTACATATCTACCTATTAATTTGAAGTCATAGACTTATCATGTTTTTTTTTTCAGTCTCCTGTGTGCCTCGAGTACACTGTTGTTTTCCCTTCCTCATCAGGTATGGTCCTATTTATACCACAATGCTGCATTTGTTCACCACATCTGTCCCTGCTGTGTATTGTAATGGAGCTTTATGGCTTGTTTCGCACCTTTGAGTTGTTACAGCCTCGGGTTTTATGGTTCCTGATTATGAGAGACGTCCTATATGTTTGCCAGTACCAGGTTCTCTCTTTTTCATCGTTTTTGGCACAGTGCGAATGGATAATATGTGTAATTTGCACCTGCAGTGTTTGTGATTGCCTGACCAGGTTAAGGGTCTTGCTCAGGAACCCAGTGGTGCTGTGCTGAAGGTAGGATTCAAACCCATATCCTATTGGTCCAGGGGCAAGTATCCTACCCACCAGGCCACCACTGGCACCAACCTCAATACAGCACATGTTAGGAGTTTTAATGCTACCTTGATAAAGCACAGAGTGGCTTTATAATGAAACCCTGCAAATTATGAAGAAATGGTCTTGGTTTAAACATGGCTCTGTGCTTGAATGCTATAATTATTGCTGATTGCTATAATTATGCTAATATATATACCCATTTAACCACTTTGAGGTACCGCTTGATCATTTGTTCTAATAATCCACACAGTAGTCATGTAGAGAGCCCTGGCCCATTCAAATAACCTGGATGTGGTATAAATAGTGCTCAGGGGTAGCCTCTGACAGCCTTAAAGCTCAATTCCCTGGTGAGCAGGGAGTTTAGGACACCCAGGGGAGGCTAATGCTGCACACTCGCCCTGTCAACACCCCCCTCCTCCTACTGACACCCATTAGGCTGGTGTTAATGAGAAAGCGGGGACTCTGGGACTGGCTTGACCCCGTCACCACCCTTGACAATAGCAGGCAGCCTGGCTACCCAGCAGGCCCATGTTGCACTTCCTCCTCTTCACTTTGAGGGCTCATTGCTGAACAAGTGCTGCTGAGGAAACAGGGCATTAAGCGGCTGATCTAACAGGCATGCAGTTTAACATCCCTGTCCCCTAGAATTACTGTAAAGAAACTCGCTGCTTTTTGTATGCTAATACAGTATGATACTGCTGTGGCATATGAAAAGCATATAATACCATGTATTAAAAAAGAAGAAGAAAAATGTTATAAAGCTTATAAAAGTTATTCAACTTTGTATGTCGGAACAACTTTGGACCTTGCTTTTGCTTTCTATTAGTGTTTCGTTTTTTGGCATTTATGCCCAGTCAGTTCTCGTACAGGGCTGTATGTAAACTTTATGAGCACTGGTGTTCTGAATCAAATTATAATATAAAATATACAAAACCTGTCTTTTAAGTATTGGTCATCAATTAATTCAGATTTTTTTACCCTGACCAGCACATAACTAAATGTGACATGTTGCCTTTTTAAGATGTAGCGTGTCAAGTGTATCACAAGGAGAGAACATCCACATTAGCAGGAGCTCAGAAACCCATTTTTGGTCACAAATTTCAAGCTGGGGGTTTATTAAAATGTACAATTCCAAAGACATTCTATTCTTTCCTAATACAAGAAAACAAACTGGTAACAGTTATTAGTGGTGTCATAGCAGCTGTGGCTTGAAAGGACCCATCTTGCCCCCTGTGTAGGGTGCCAGCAACACTCAACCACATCTTGGCTGCCTGTAGGACCAGCCTCATTCAAGGCAGGAACACAGGGAGACACAATCAGATACTCGGGTGTCTAGTGGAGAAAGAGTTTTTCTATCAGGGCCCAACCTTTCACCAACCAGGGGAACAAGACCTCATCTTCTGATCTAATTCCCTACATCATTGAACTGAAGATGGCATCGAGGAGGCATGTGAGCGTAAGAAGCTGCCAACTTGGAAGCTGAGGCAGAGCACAGAGGCTTGAGGATGAAGGTGCGTCCGGTGGAGGTGGGCTGTAGGGGCTTTGGTGATTAGAGTCAGAGGACATACTAATTGACAGGCCATTAGAACTGACCAGCAGAAGATCAGCCACTGGCTATGGCTGAAGAGGAGTGACACCTGGGAAGCTAAGGTGAACAGCTAGACACTAACTCTCATCTGGTTGGCCTGACTTAGCAGAGAGTGTCTTGTGATAAATGGCCGAAACACCCTGGGATGCTGGGGCACACACCAATAATGTGTCCCACTGGGGAGGCCTTCTTTATATTTACAGCATTTAGCAAACTCTTTTACCCAAAGCGACATCCATTTCCTAACAACAGGGGACAGTCTCCCTGGAGCAACTTGGGGTTGCGGGTCCAGTCGTGGCCTCTTGGTCCAGAGGCAAATATCCTACCCACAAGGCCACGACCACCCCCTTATAGCATCTACCTCTCAAGAACTCCTTTCCTCCATAAGAAGTGATGCAAACACTAGGCATCCTAATGCAAGTACTTTCAATGACTTTTTGATTGTTGGTAGCAGACTGTGTGCTAACAATGTAGCATGTGGAGATTAGACCAAAAAAAATCCTCAAGTCGTTTTGTCTCTCTAGTGAACATCAAGGTAGCCAGTCAGACATCTGAAATGAAGGAGTTTATCTCTCGCGTTTGTGCCTTTTCATTCGGCCCAGGTATTCAGTAAGAAGTTCTAAGCAGCTTCTCTGAGAGATTAGATTGGCTGTTGCTGCTTGACTCCTCGGTCTCTGGAAGGGAGGAGCGCGGAGGAGAGTTTGCTGCATGCTGTAATCACCTGGGAAATCAGAGAGAATCTCAGTGCAAGGGATTAGTGTATTTAAGAGAAGCCGTCTCTGAAGCATCGAGTGCAAATACCCTTCATTCTCCTCTGCCTTTTATGGTCCACAGCATCTCCTCACGAGAGAATAGCAGCTTTGCATGGTCATATTCTGAGGAGCCAGTCGGCCTCATACAATAGTTTAATAAACATTTGTCCTGCCAAAAATAAATATTTTATTCATGGCTTCAGTGTCTCCCAGCAAGCTTAGAGGAACCTGTTCCTGGGGCAATGCTGTTACAGAAATAGGCAAAACAGCACCACACACACACACACACTCACATTCACTCTCACTCTCACTCAAAATGTGGTGTAACATGAGGCCATGACTCTTTTCCAGGCCACTCTGAAGTCACTGCCACTGGAAAGTTGAAAGTTCTCCATGTCTGAGTGTTGAGCAGGCAGAAAGATAATCTAAGGTGTATAAGATTTGTTCAAATCACTGTGAGAAGCACTGGAGTGTGTGGCTCTGTTGCTAGGCTGTGGGAAGAGAGGAAGCAATATGACCTCTTGTATATGCATTTATTCCCTCCGTTGCACAGAGCTGGGGTGAAAACCCAGATCAAGTAAACACTGAAATGATTTATAAGGCCATCACTCCAGTCCTTGGGATTGCCCTGCAGTAGGAGTCTGCCATTCACTTTCACAAAGAAAGTAAATCACCGGCAGGACTGTAAAAGAGCACAAATCAACAAGCTGCCTCTGAAGACGTGAAACTAATGCCTGATTAGGTCTCATTATTTAGTGTATGGGCAGATTGAGGGTGTTTGAAATTGAAATTGATTTTTCTCTTTTTTATCTGAAATGTGAAGAGCGATAATTAATTGGTTCATGAGACCCATGAATGTCAACAATTTTGACAGGGGGGAATTGTGGTTAATCATTTAATATTAGATATGGGTTTGAATTAACTGTAAATTGCTATTTGAATGACGCATGTTATTCTCCACGCACTGGCCACATTATTAGGCACATTACCCTGCATCTGCACTCACTGTCCAACTATATTCTTTGTAGCTCTCTAGAAATGGTAAGTGACTTTGTAGCTCTCCAATAACAGTTAGAAGCTAATAATTTGTTAGTGTCCATTTGCCCTGTTTACCAGTGGTCAGGTCCCACACAGGACCAGGTACTTGTGTAGTTGGTCTCTCTCAGCCCATCAACATCATAATACATTCAGTCAACTGACTTAGTGTCCCTAGTGTAGACAGCTGGAGCAGCCTATGGCCTGGTGGTTAGGAAGATGACCCTGCGATCAGAAGGTAATGGGTTTTACTCCCAGGACAGCAGGTGGCACCACAGAGGTACCCTTGAGTGAGATACCATGCCACACTCCTCAGGCAGCGTGCTGATGGCTGCCCACTGCTTAAATGAATGGTTACATTTCTGTTTAAATGCAGAGAAAGAGTTTCATATGGTTCACACTGTATGCTGTGCTGTGGTTGGATCATGTGTGTCTCTAAGGGGCCACTTTACATAATACGTGTGCCTAATTGTGTTAATACGCAATGCAGCCACAATATTATAAGAAGAATAAGGGGATTATTTATTTGTCACACGCATGATCAAACAAGTACAACACAGAGTGAAAATCTTTCTCAGCATTTAACGCATTCACCAACAGCTGAAATGCATAACACAGATTACCTCATTTCGGTGGAACCTGTCAAGTGTTGGGATATTTTAGCCACCAAGCAAACAGTCAGTACTTCAACCTGATGTGTTGTCTTGAAGCAGGAAAGCATAGGGATCTGGGTGACTTTGACAAGGGCCAAAAAGTGTTAGCTAAAAAACTGGGATCTTCAAAAAATTACAGTTATATTTATGACATTTAATCCAACTTCTATTCCCTAACTACAGGGTGCAGTCTCCCTGGAGCAACTTGGGGATAAGGGTCTTGCTCAGGGACCCGGTGTTGGTATACTGATGGTAGCTTCCAAAAGCAAGTATCAAACAGTCTTTTGATGTTTTTCTCGGATGCAATGCTTAGTGCCCACCAAAACTGGTCCAAAAAGGACAACCTGCAACAGAAACCTGAGAACACATGTCTTACTGATGTGAAAGCTATCCATCAAGTCTGATCTTGCATGAAAGCTACTGTAGCTCTGAAAGGACATACCCAGCATCAGACCAGTCAGAGCACCTATTCTGATGGCTGTCCATCTTTAAAGTTGTTTACAATGGTGTCACAAATCCAATCACCACCACAGCCATGCTCCATGCCTCCACAATTCTGGTCCTAGCCATGTCCCTTGGCCATATACACCTGTAACCAATCAAGTCCATTATGCCTGGATGATGCACATAGACCTCATTCATTCATTGACCCACTCCTTGTGTTTTCAGATTACTTATTGCCTTGCTTCATTTGTGGGCTACCTGTTATCGACCCTGCTTTGTTCTCAACCTACCTTTGGATAATCCCTTGAATCTGACTTTTTTGTTTTTGTTTTATGTTGTGAAATTTGCCCTTTCCTGGACTACGAATTTCGCATGCCGCCATTTTGTGTATTTGGGCTGCCATTTTGTCTACTTGTCTTTCCGTGTACCAACCTTGCCTGTTTCTACCTGACTATTCTTTGTCTTCATGAATTGGACTTTGTTTATGTTATTGCGGTTCCCCTTGCCTCAGTCTGGATCCCTTCATCTGTAATAAAACCTTACCTTGCTTTTTCTACCACCATCTGCGAGTATGTACTTCCCAAGCATCCTGACAAATGGGCCTGTGTTCATCAGAATTGGATCATGGAGCAACGGAAGATGGCTGTCTTGACACATTTTATTTTCCTTCTTTCTGCAGCCAGATATGCATGCACTGCTTTTCCTACCTTTAGGTTTGGGGAAGAGATAGCACCAACATGCACTATGAGAAGATGTCAAGTTACTTTGACATGGACTTTCTACCTAAACATTGTTACAAACCAAGTAGGCCACACCCCTTCAGGGCCACAGTATTCTCTAATTGCGGTGCCCTCCGTCAGCTGGATAACGTGCCGTGCCACACAGCAAAACCTGTTAAGGAATGGTTTGATCAACATTACAAAAGTATACTGGGTACTAAATGTAAATGGCTGGGATTACAAATAAATCTCTACTTGACTTGTTGTCTTTCCCTCAGTTTGATGTGGTGGACAATCTTATCCAGTCCGTGGAGTTTCCAAGTTGCAGTTTAAAGGACTGAAAGGTTTTCTGACAGAGTATACCTCAGTCACACAATTTAACTACATAGTTAACATGCATTATATTAATGACTGGACAAAGTTACATAGTTTAAATATATTTTATTGTGTAGGTTGAGCCAACAAGGGGTTGAAGAACCTGCAGACAGAAAACAAAAACTAATTTAAATATTTGAACAGCTTGTTTTAATCTAAATGTTTCTTGTGTTTCAAGCAGTGGAAATTTGGGCATTAGCTGTTTACAGGTAGGGTAAAATTTTCAGCTATGGTTAACTTGAAATGCACTTACCTATGTTTGAGGAGAAAGGCTTCACGTTTTCAGGCAACTGAGAGAACAGGACCTTTGTCTAGCCTAGATTATATACCAAAATTTCGCTCCCAAAAAAACATAAATGACATCACAACACATCCTGTTTGGGCCTATATAAGGTCTGACTGAAGTTTGGGGAGACAGTTTGGACGTATGTTGACTGAGTGGTGCTTATTGGAAGTCTTTTTTTTTTCCTTGTTTACTTGTTTATTTGTTTAGTTTGGATAGATATAATGTAAGATATATATTTTTGTAAGTAGTTTTTGTTTTTAAATAATATACGCCTCTTCTCAGCCCCTCGGATTGCACACGTGTCTTGTTCTGCTGGCCAATCACAGATCTGCTGCTAAATTCCTGGTGCCAGACAGTGCAGCACAATGTCAAAGATCTTGTGTGAATGTCTTGATGATGCCAGTTTGGTGGCACAAGGGGCACACACACCATATTAGGCAGGTGGTTATAATGTTATGGCCAATCTGCAATGCAAAATCTTCCCCAAACCAGTATATAGGGCTAATCAACACAATGCTTAAAATCTGTGTTTTTGAGTGACAGATGGTATGATGCACCATATACTTGAGAGTTCTCTCTTGGGTCCTCTCATTCTTTTGGCTTACTGTGACCTGCTGCAAGAAGGACTGTATCTGCAGATTGAAAAAGCACATGGTGAATGAAAGAGGGGACACATAATTAACTCTCCAGCTGTTCAGAATAAATACATTTAAAAGATAAATAACAGTGCAATGCTAAGAGATGATATGGAAGAGAAGTTTCAGAGTCGATAATTTAAGAACATTGAGATCTCTCATAAGAATGAATGCTTAATGTATTAAATCTACTTGGTTTATGTGCTTCATTTATTTATGATTTAATTATTCAAATGAATTTCATTGGATGTGAGGCTTATTGAGCTGATTGTTATTCCCCTGTGTACAATAAAGCTCACAGTTCAGAGAGATGGAGCTTCAAATGCTTTTAGAAATCGGTGCCTTTTTGTTTATCTTTTTTGGTTAATTTACAGATCCATGTTCTCATATGATTTTTCTGTATAGACCAGGCATGCGGAGTGGAGTTAAATGACTTGGACTTGAGTTTTTAATTTGATTACTTCTGCAGATGATCCTTTTTCTGTCCTGTCAGTGTTTCTAAGAAGTGGCTGTTAAGCAAAAGTACCTGCTTGTTTATCAGTATGAATCCCATGTGTTAAAACAGTAAATTGTATCAAGGCAGGAAAATACGATTATGCTTGATAACCACTTATGCTTGCCGTAAATGTAAATGTGAAGTTTGAGCTAACCGGCTAATCTAGGGTATGATATTGAAATCAAAAAAATATTGCGGGGGGGTTTCAGGGAGAGAAATAATGGGGAGAGAAAAAGAGGGGGAGGACGAAACAACTGATTTTGAAAAGTTTTGGGTGGGAGGGCGCCCAGGGGTTTAGTTTGTTGAATGAGTTTTGGAGAGACTGATGTGTTTAGACTGCTATGATGTCTCTCAGACCACCATCTGAAGTGATTTGAGTGATTGAATTTGTATCTTGGTGGGGTTTACAGAATTCCAAGAGGAAGAAACAAGAAGCATCTGGCTGCAGATGGGAACTGCATCATATATTTGATCTAGACGGCCGAAAGCAGCTTCATCAAAAAGTCATTCTACAAATGTGTTTTCTGAAATATTTTGTTTGATTAAAGTTGTTGTAACTAAAACTGCAACATTTAGTATCAAGACAGACTAATATCATTAACAGCACATCATATAAAGTGTAATATATGAAATATTGTATTGAAAAAAATTTTTTTTTGGTCTAATGTCTAATAATAGTGAGATCAAGCTTATTTGGGAATATTCCAATATGCCGAGATTCTATAAGCTACTTATAAACATCCATTTTACGGGCTGTGTATTTAGTTTCAAGTTTCTTTATATCGCTCATTATCATACACAAAAGGTCATTAAATTCGAATATAAAATGAAGTAAAATAACATAAAATAGAATAAGATAATGTAAGAGTTAAAACAAATAAAAGACAGTTAAAAGTGTAATGGAAGCGCAAATGTTTAACAGAAAGCAGAGAAGAAAAGTGCAGTCAGTGCAGCAGTTATTTCTTATGGTTTCTCCTTTGGCTGGAATGGAAATATATTCAAACGAGTCCGAAACCTCAACAATGAAAGAGTGCATTTCTGGGCAGAGCAGGGAAGGCTTAGTCTATTTATTTTTGTTGCCATCACATCTAACTTGTTTGTATGCAACACGCCTACCTATTGCTCTGTTACAGCAAATATAGAAGCCCTGCAGCAGAATGTGTCTCGCTGCTATGGACATTATGTCAGTTGCATACTGCTGCCGTAGGGGGGAAAAGTTATACACAAAGTGAGCCATCCCACTCTCAACCGTGCTTAATAATGCTACTTTTATTTGAGATCAATATCTCGCACAGTGTGCTTAGAGCATAGTTTGATTCAATTGAAAATCTTTGTGCCCACGCTGCAAGAAAGGAGAGGCTATAAAATGTCAAAATGCTGTAAAACCCAAAGAATCGATTGTGTAAATGTGGAATTAGAGTTCTGTTGACTTGCAGCAGCCTGGTTCCTGTTTTTTTTTCGGGAGCGAACAGATTGGAGCAGCGATGCAGATCATGCAAAGCCTATTCCTTCGGGACCCAATGCAACATTTTTAGTTTCTCTCTGCTGGCACAATGTTTTGAATTTGTGTGCTTGCTGTTATAGTGGAAATCACGCGTAAAACTTCATCAGTATCAGGGCCATTAGAATTGATGTCATATGGAAATATTGAAATGCTTACATTTAAATTTGTTTGTGTTACAGCTCCCGTTTTAAGTGATAAATGTAATGCCTATTGACTGCTAGATACTGTATGTAAACATGAACTCAATCTTAAATCTAAACCACCTCTTCAAGCGCTTCTTCATCAAGTGGAGGGAAAATCTTCCAAACAAACCTGCCATTTCAGACACATGCTCTCTCCATCAAATGGATGGTTTTGCTTTGATTTCATTCCCAGAACTGTTTTTTTTTTTTATTTAAAAAGGTGGAAGATTACACCCCCAACTTTATTGAAAGATTTGCTGGTTTGATTTATGGAAATATGCTCTCCAAAATCATTATTTTTTCTCTTGGTTCACATACATTCAGTTCTTAAACTGCGCTACACTAAAGCCAGTTTAAGCCAGTTTGAGTTATATAACCACTGGGAGGCAGCTAATTTTATAAACATGGGAAACCAAGAAATAAACGCTTAGATCTCTAATGAATTGTATTTATTTACTGCTGTTAGTTTGTCTGTTTTTCCTGATGGTTTATTTACCTGCATTTTAACCCACCTGCAGTGCAACCTTGATTCAAATGTAAATAATAAGACATTTTAACACAAACAGTGCCACTACATCTCAGTTTCTTTGCAATGTCTACACAATAATCAAACCACTTATCAACAAACTAGCGTGTTTTTACCCTGGACATATATTGTAGCATCTTGGACATTTCTATTTCTTTATATCTGACAACAAACATATAATTTTTGCACATTAGAATTCATTCTAAGTCTAGAGTTACATCATCAAGACCATGTGTGTGTGTGTGTGTGTGTGTGTGTGTGTGTGTGTGTGTGCATGTGTGTGTGAGATTGTAAGGGACTCAGGACTTTTGATAAAAGATAAAAAGTAATGTTTGTGTCTCTTGTTTACTTCCCCTTAGGCTCTGTTGAAGGCTTCATGACATCGTGGTTATTTTGATGTGTACAATAATGAAATCTATTTTCATGAAATTGTATTTTTTGAAGAAAAAAAGAGCTGTTTCAAAGCAGACAACCTGCACTGGTGAGCTTAGTCTGACTCTCAGAATCTGAAAAGATCCGGAATGTCTTTCTCTTGTGTGTTAAAAGAAGTGCGAAGAAGTGCTGAGTCCTTGACAGCCACAGCAATAATAACTAAGGAGGGCAGGACTTGTCAGAGTTTTCTGAATGATCAATGGTCCGTTGTCCAGAGCTCATCCAATATATTAATGTCTGTTACATTACGAGCAATTCTTTTCTTTCCCTTCTCCTGAAAAGTCGGAGGTTTTTGTTTGACAGAACAATACATTTACGCTGATCAGCCATCATGATACAAATGTGGCACTTAAGTGTCTGAACTGGACCACGGATTAATGGAAGAAGGTTGCCTGGTCCTAAAAGTCCCATTTCCTTTTACAAGTGGATAGGAAGGGTAGTGTGTGTTGTATCCTACTATTTCTACTATAACTATTATGGCATTTGGCACACGCCCATATCCAGAGCAACTTACAGTCATTACAAGGACAGTCCCCTGGAACACTGAGGGTTAAGTGTCTTGCTCAAGGACACAGGGGGGTTTGAACCTGCAACTTTTTTGGTCGTTTTTACCCACTAAGCCACTACCACCCCATTTCTATTCTGACACGACAGGGCCTGGAACTTTGTCACTCTGCCTCATTTTGTGCGAAAGACTGATTTGCTGGTTGCACTGGAAATGAGGAAGTCAGGGTAGGGTTGATGGACTGTTTCAGAGGGCTGTGATCTTTGCTGGAGATCAATGTTGGGCTAGGAGAAGGACATTGGCCAGGAAGATCCATGCAGAATCCGACTTTTGCTCCTGTTTTCTGGGGGTTTTGTGGTACAGCTGTGTTGACCTGCCACTGTCTAATGGAAGTGCTGCACTGGGCCACAGCAGTTATTGGCTCGTTGTTTTGTCTTCCCCTTCTCTGGGTCTGGTTTCGGTGATCCTGTTAGGAGGTCCAGCAAGAGGAAGGCGATGCGGTGGGGAAGGCAGTGGAGGAGAGACTCAGCACACTCAGTCCCAACAAAGGAAGGTGAAATTGCTTTAGGGGTCGAGCTGGGTGCAGCAGTCTTGTAGTCTGTGTTGTCTGTGTTCCCTTTTAGCTCACTGCCATGAAGAAGCTACGTGCCGGCCAGACCAGAGCCGGGGATTTTAAACAGACAAGGGGCCACGGCGGGCCGGTCTGTGGCGTCAGGAGTTCCGGTTTCCAGCCATGGGTGGAGGGAGGCACGTTGCAGGCCTCAGCTTGAGGGACTGCAAAACAAAGACTGGGGAGATGAATGTGCTGTTTTTTCCATTTTTTTACATGTGTAAGCTTATGGTTTTAGCAAAGAAGCGCCTGGGTGGATTCTTTTATTTATTTTTTTTATTTTGTTCGATGGTGACAGGGTTGGGCAAGATGGTGTAGGATTATTTTTCTTTTAGTTTGTGTCAGGTTTATTTTGTGAGCCTGTTTCTCTCTCTCTCTCTCTCTCTCTCTCTCTCTCTCTCTCTCTCTCTCTCTCTCTCTCTCTCTCTCTCTCTCTC
>JBBMFX010572577.1:0-14680 GCA_037832545.1 Rhabdalestes septentrionalis | reverse complement strand
TGCTTGAGATCTGGAAGAAAAAAACGGCAAAATTATGTCTTGTGAATGTTTTTTGCCGATTCTCACTCTGAAGGCGAATATTTGCCTTTTGTAAAAGACGCTCGTGCCTCTCCAGGGTCAACTTAGGAGCCCCGCTGCATGGCCATGCAAGGCGAAAGTGATCACGAAGCACAAACACATGTTTATTTCAACACTTTGCCAATTGGGGAAAGTGTGTGACAGTGGTGAACCTGGTCGCAGTGTCTGTAGGAGAGCTGTTGGTCGAGCTAAAGGGCAGCAGGAGAGAGAGAACTTTGGGCTGGAAGTAGCCGCATTAGCTTCTCCATCCAGACCTCCAGAGGGGCGGAGTCTCAGCACTGTGGCCGGAGTGTGTGAGATTCATTGGTTTGGTTCAGTCAGTGATAAAAATGTCGTGACCATTGAAGCCTAAGGTATAGGCTTGTATTCAATAATAAATGGTAAAAAAAAAACTGCTTCTTGTATGTCTGTATGTATCTGCGATTAAATGCCATTAATTAGATTAATTAATCGATTAATCGCCACACCATGTAATACATTTTAATCGCTTGACAGCACTATATATATGGTGGTAAAATTCCAGTAAAGGGCAAACTTAATGCTTTAGCATACCAAGACATTTTGAACAAATACATGCATCCGACATTGGACACAGATTGAGGAAAAACCTTCTCTGTTCCAGAGTGACTGTGTCCCAGTGCACAAAGCAAGGTCCATTAAGACATGGCCGTGTGTGTTCAGTGTGGAAGAACTTGACATGAACCCAAACTCATCCAGCACCCTTAGGATGAACTGGAACTGAGATAGCAACTAGGCCTTCTTGTCGAGGATCAGTGACTGACCTCTTTAAAGCTTTACAGAATGAATGAGCACAAATTCCCACAGAAACACTCAAAAATCTTGAAGAAATTATTTCCTGAAAATTGGAAGCTGTTGTAACTGCAAAGGGGGCAACTTCATATTCATGTCTATGTATTTGAATACATTGTTATTAAAGTTCCTGTTAGTGTAATGGCCAAGCGTCCCAATATTTTTGTCCATAAAGTGCATCTCGCCTGCATAGTCGCTCCTCCTTTGATAGACTACCGAGTTGCAGTTCCCATATCCACAGGTGGGGGCGCCCGTGTCTAGGTGAAAGGCGCCACGGCAAGGTAAGTGGGACACACTCTTTCTGCACAGAAATGCACTTTGAGACGTTGTGGATAGTGTGAGTTATTTCTGGCTGTCATCAGCGACGAATATGAGTGCAGGGGTCGTCTAGAGGTGAAGAAGTGAAGGTAAAGACCATGTTCGGAGTAGTTTCAAGAGTGACGTGTACAAACTCCGACAGGTGTACAGCACCGGTCTGTCTCGCGCGACTTGAAAAACCGGGGTCTGATGGATTAACTTCTACACAATGACTTCCAACCTTCTTCTAGACTAAAAAAACAAGCGCATGTGTGTTTTTGTATCTGATGAGCACATTTTACTTTAGCAACAGGCTTTAAGAATTATCTTACTCCAATGTTTCACTTCCCAGCCAGGTAAGCGGCACCTCACATCAGTTAAATCCAGTGTTCAGTGTTCAGTTAAACAGCTGTGTTGTGTACAGTATGGCCCTGACGACCCGGTGTGTAAACACAGTTCCAGGAACTGCACTGAATAAAAAACAGCTTTATTCCATATTCCTTCAATAACAGACGTTTAACACGGATGATTCTGGGAAGCATATGTTAAGAAGTTTATCCAAAATGGTGCAAAACACCGGTTTGTCCATCTTTTCTATGGTGCAGGCTTTAATCTGGGCTAGCTTTTACATTCGTTGTGTGGATCTGATTGCTGTCAGCCATTCAGAGCAGTACTGCGTTCAAATGCTGATGTTGGAATCCAAATCAACGGAGCTCCCTCACTCCAGAATGTTCTCGTAAATGTTTGGTGGGGGGCAATGTTGCTTTGCATTGGGCATTAATCTCACAAGCAGCTCCTCCCATTTTACAAACCATGAGTGGGTTTGAGCATTCTCAAGTGCTCTCTTTCTCTCTGTGTCTCTCTGTATGTGTGCATAATTGAATTCCTGCAGTTACAGAACATTTATATAAGGACAGGTAGTGTATCTCAATACAGTACTGTGTGTAATGTGTTTATTTTCCAGTAGCTGAGAAATATCCTAACATTCAATCACTTCTAAACTGCTCTTAACTGTGATATTTCTATCTTTCTGTATCCAAAGCTCTTCTTATGACTGTACAGCGCAACAGAGGAAGCCACTATGATGAGGAGCAAGCAATGGGATGTCAGAGGAGCTGTGGGCCTTGCAGGTTTCTTTCACTTCCTGCATTCATGTGCCTCAGGATGCCTTCTGCCCTTTCTCACCCTCTACCTCCGGCACCTTGGTCTCACTGCTGCCATGACTGGCATCATCATGGCCGCCAAGCACCTAGTGGCTTTGGTTTGGAGGCCTCTCTCCAGCACCCTGGCCAGGCGATATAACAAAAGGCGGATGGTCATAATAGTGTCTGTCATTTGTTCAGCTGCTGCTGCTTTGATGCTTCTCGTGTTCCCACCCACAGGAGCGAGTGTGGAGACGGGAAGTTGTAATGTCAGTCAACTGGATGCTAACCTCACCGTGTCAGAGTCTGACTTCACCACTCAGGGGCCCCAGATGTTCCCGGGCCATGCTGTCAATACAAAAGAACCGAAGGTGAGGTTTACAGAAGGGCCCACTGATTCTGAAAGTAAGCCTGCACAGGAGGACAGCGCAACATATTCAGACATCCAACGTAACTCTGAGACTCAGACACTTAGTTCAAATGCAACTGACAGTCTACGAGATGGACAAGAAGCTCTGGAAGTGAGTACTGTCCTGATTCCCTCACCAGACAGGAGAGGGAAGCGTGAACTAAAACAGGAGGAGATGGAAACAGTTTACTCAGAGTTCCTTGGGAGTTTGAAAGTCATGGATGCTCAACATCAGATGTTTTTCTTATTGATGATTGTAGTAGGTGTATGGGAAGTCATGGCAGCCCCTCTGAGGTGGACGGCTGAAGACGGGCTGCATGAGTACCTTGATTTTGTGGATGCCACGGACCGTCATGGGACTGTTAAACCCTGGAGGCTTCTGGGGACTGCAGGTGGTATAGGAAGCACTGGTATACTAGTGAGCATCCTATACTGTCTCATAGGACCTGTTTTGCACTTTTACGCTTATGCTATGTTGATGATCATAATGGTGCCTGTTGCTGCTTTGTTACCACTTTATCGCCACAAACGTGAACGTCTTCCTGGTGGTGGATTAAAGGCCCTGCAGATAGTGCGAGGGGATTCCCGGGCACTGCTCTGTGCCATCACTGCCCTCCTTTCTGGCATGGCGGGTTCAGCTGTTTCTGACTTTCTCCTATGGCAGATGCAGGACCACAGTGCATCAGAGCTTCAGATGGGCATCACTTTGGCTGTGGCACCCCTATTGCAGGCTGTCTTTTCCCCATTGAATGGACGTGTGGCCCGTTTACTGAAATCTCATGGGCATCTACTGCTTCTTGGGACTTTGAGTCTCTCTCTCCAGAGCCTTTATTACTCATTCTTATGGGCTCCCTGGGCTGCACTTCCTGCACAGCTGACGGCCGGACTTACCAACGGTGCCCTCTGGTGGTCAGTAGAGGCTCAGTGTGCAGATATTGCCTCTCCAGGTACAGAGAAGGCAGTGTACCGAGTCTTTGAGACCCTATCTGTGGATCTTGGAGCTGGGTTGGGCAGCTTGGTAGCAGGGTTTGTGGTGCAAAGGTTTGGGCTAGGGGTTCTCTTTCAAGGTACCGCAGTGATGCTTGCATTGTGGTGCTCTGCCTTAGCAGTGTTGCAGTGGAGGATCCCTCGTCAGCGCAGGATAAACTACTCGCGCCTTCTGACGGCTGATGCCAGTGAAGTTAGCGAGTCAGAATCTGACCAGGATAATGACTGGCTGGAGAAGGCCATGGAGGAAGACAAGGGGAACAATAATTATAGGAGACAGGTTAAATAAGGATACTTGGTAAACACTCCTTTAAAAAAAAAGTATGCCAGACACCACCAGACAGATCAGTGACTGATAAAGCCTATGTAATGTGAAAGATTCAAAGCAAGGCAGTATGTTGGGTTGTCTAAATTGATCATTGTGGCTTTAATAATATTTCTGAAGTTGATGATACATTCACACATGTTCTTGATTTGAACAGAATGGATCTCTCATCTCAGCTGGGTGCGTTCTTCCTCCTTACCTTGTGTTTAAAACCTCAAAACACTGCAAAACACTGCATCGGGAAAGAAACATCACATTCTATAGGGAAACTTATAAACTGACACCGTATCATATTTACCATATAAAAGTACACTGCATATTTCAAAATTTTGTAAAGGGAATGGGGCTGCACATTTGATTTCAGATGTGCTATGCTCAGTTTATCCACAGCACTCCTAATTTTACTCCTGAGCAATAACTACCTTTTTATTGTTTTTCAGAGATGCAAAGTGGTCAAACATCACTTTGCCAATAGACTTGTCATGTATGGTGTGCATGGTGTCCTTAAGCAGGGTGAACCCTTGGAAGTAGATGGGCTGAAGTGAGGAGAAATCTGTTAAGGTGTCAAAGCATTTATTTGACTTTTTTTCTATGTGGTGAAGCCGTTTGTGTATATCAAGGTGTGTGTCTGTTTACTCTGGATCATCACAAGTCTCCAGTTTGCATTTCAAACTATTCCCCTGATCACTCTGCAGACCACATGCGAGTTTACCCACTTTTAGCCAAGCATGTCACCTGCTGCAGTCATTACTCATAGCTGTGTTCTGTAGCTACCCTAATGGTTAACTTTTATACAGGCAAAGCCTCATCTGACAAGTAATTGGGATTAGGGCAACTAAATGTGACTATAAGGGCCACTTTACTTACATTCTTTACTCACTTGACAGGGAACTTTAAAAGAACCCAGCAAAGACTGTAAGCTGTGCTTATCAGAGTAAGCCAGCTTTCAGGACTGTAATTAATGGATTAGATGTATAAAGTATTGCAAAGATTTCCTGCAAATTTATATGATCTTTGTTTGACCATTGTTGTTCTTGTCATTATTATTATTATTATTATTTGAAAATGATTAAATATCTTTTGTTGCTTCCAAATAATTATTGCCTTTTGTTTTACTTATTTTTGTTTTACTTTATTTCTTTGTTTTTGTTTATTTGTTATTTAATACCCAATTTTTTTGGTCTTAATTATGTTACACCTTTAAAACACTGAAAATAAGGTACATTTAAAAAGAAAGGGATTTTGCACAAGACCATTACAAATATTTTTGTCTTTTTAAAGAATGTTTCTTCTTCTGTAAATTAGATGTGTGACAGGGGAAATACTTATGGAAGTTTAGAAACCTACACAATGAGTCAAGATTCTTGGAAGAATCCTTAAATTGTAAAAAAAAAAAAAAAAAAAAAACCTATACATTATGGGAAGGTTGATACAGTTCTTCACACTGGTGTATTTACAAAACTTTTACAAGAGTTCTTTTTGGCATCGCTGAAAAAACCCATTGCAGCATATTTTTAAAAGGAATGAAATTCTACATTAATGTTACCTTAAATTTAAGAGGTTTTTTGCATTTATTATAAAGCTACCATTTGGTGATACAAAGTTGAGCATCATCATATATTTAGTACAGTTTGCTTAAAACGACCATATTTCTTAAAAGACCAATGTCACATGACCTAGTTTGTCCAGCTCCATTGAGATTTTTATCCCTCATATCTACTATCTGATGTGCTATTCTACATTTACCGACCCATAAAAGGAATAGGACACAGTTTGTGAGGTCTGCAAACAGGAAATATTAAATCAATACCATGACATTGTATTGATGTAAGAAATCAAAGGTCAGCGGCAAAGGCTGGCAATGCCAAGATACCTGAGAGATAGGGGCTATCAGCAAGCACAAACATTGTGATAATATTTACTGTGTGAAGTACTGGGCCCCAGCCAGATGTTTCCAACCATCTGTGAACCATATTTATCCATTAACACACAATAATGTAAACTTTCTCAAATATACATTTGTCACCCACTTTTCTCTATTTTCTTATTTCTTACTGTATTAGTTCAGGATAACTGATTCAAACCACTAAATAAATAATTAGCATTTGTTCAGAGACATAGTACAGACACCTAAAGATCACACTATACATTGTGCACCAATAAAATATTAAAATCAGTCTTCCTGTCAGCATGCCGTTAAGAAACATGCCATAGGTTTTCATGGAGGGTCATGTTCAGGACATTCTTTACAATTGCACCAGTTGGAACCAGACTTTTGAAGAGTTTAATGCTTCTGACAGTCACAAAAGATATTACAGACAGTGGTTACAAATACACAAAACTAATTTGTTCATATATGCCACTGTTTTACCATTATCAACATGTGAATGTATATTGGTCAGGCTAGATTGTAAACAACATGCCTGTATTTGCATTGTAGACCCTGATTACTAACAGAAATGCAGATAGTTTATATTGCACTTTTACCCTGAATTATTATGCAGTACGTTTGGCATCATTCTCTTTTAAGAAGAATAATATCTACACTATATGGGTAAAAGTATTGGGATGACTGACCATTACATCATCAGGGACTTTAATGATTTTTTGTTGAAATATATAGACTTGAATATGGAGTTGCCCCTCCTTTGCAGCTTTAACAGCTTCCACTCTTCTTGGAATGCTTCCCACACGATTTTGGATTTTCTGTGGGAGTTTGTGAACATTCAGTCTGTAGAGCAGTTAAGAGGTTAGACACTGATGTTGGACAAGAAAGCCTGGCTCACAATCTCCAGTTCACCCCAAAGGGTTTGGTGGATGTCAGGGCTCTGTGTGAGTCAGTCAAGTTCTTCCATACTGAACTCATCCAACCATGTTTTTATGCTTTGTGCACTGTGATACAGTCTTGTTGGAATCGAAAAGGTTCTTCCCCAAACTGTGGTCACAAAGTTAGAAGCATGGTGTTGTCCAATATATCTTTGTATGCTGATGCATTAAAATAAAAAAAGTAACGGGCAGGTGCGTAGCACATGGGGGGTGGGGTGGTGTGGGGTAGGGGTTCAACACTCCCACATTTGCTAAAATTTGATTCCATCATTTGTCAGGTTGAATTATATTAAATTGATTAAATTGTATTTATAAATTGGCTTCCCCATCCCAGAACCACCCAACTTTTGGAAAGTTTGATACACCACTGGTAAGGGGCCCAAACCCTGAAAAACAGGAGTGTCCCAATACCTTTGTCCATGTAGACTTTATTTACATGTTGGTGATTTGAACATGTTTTCCACAAGTGTCATTAAAGCTCTACATTTAAAAAGACAGTGGCAGGAGGATTGTTTTTGTGTGCATAGATATTTGTCTGAGTGTGTCTCCATTGTATTTATTCTAAACTACAGGAACAACTCTGCCTTGGGGTCTGCACCTTAGGTTATGTGTCAGACTGTGTTACAGGAGGAGTATGTGTGTGGCTTTAGTTTACTGCCTTCATCTGGTATTACAAAGTATTTCTTCTTAAGTTGGGATGTGTGTGGCAATGGTTAACGCTGGAAGTGACAGGAAACCTGGATTTGTTTTGATAGTGCATGTTTTCTACTGCTCTTTTACAGTAAGAAACAGAACTTGATGGACATATTTATATATAAGCACACATTTGCCGCAGTGTGTATTTTCATAAAATTAAGTCTGTTTTTAATTATTTGTATTTTATAGGCTTTTGAAAGAAAATAATCTAAATAATCTGTAAATTTCCCTTCCAATATACTCGCAACAAACAAATCCGTATAGTTTCAGTGCTTATACTAAAAGACATGCGGCAGGAGATGCAATGTCTGGTCAGTGGCTTTTGTACAGGCTCCATTAGTGCCAGTACCAGTCCTGGGGTCCATATGGCACCAATTTAACTGTATTCCATGTTTTGACACTGATGTTTAATGTTCAGCCATTGTTATTACTTACAGGTGGCACCACCGAGGCATCCTTGAACAAGTTACCATCCCCATGCACTGTGGGCTGGGGCTTAGTTAACTTGGTGAATGGATTAAATGCAAGGAACGAATTTCTCACTGTGTTGTGTGGTGTGAGTATAAGGGTCTACTCTATTTTTAAACTAGAGTTTTTGTAACAGGTGGAAAACTGGTCCTAATTTTGCCTCTTCGTTGGCTATTTGGCTGTTATTAGGCAGTTCATTTCGGATGCATTTTCCATGTTACACACAAGGTGGCGTTTTTTATTCGTTTACATCTCATTCATCAGATGCCTTACACTATCTCTCTCTCGCTCTCTCACTCTTTCTCTATCTCACACACACTCCCTTCTTTCATACACACGCACATTTCCAGCTCAGCCACCGTGAACCTACAATCCAGATGCACCGATTTGTCTGAGTAAGCCAAACGGTCCGGTGTTGGTCAGTTGGAGATCTGAGGAGCAGGAGCAGTCCAGAATGGAGAAAGAGAGGAAATCTCAGAAACACTACGGGTCTGTGGAGCGAGCGGAACCAGCGGAGGACGCAGCCAGACCAGGTATGCAGGTGAAGGATCCGTGCACAAGTTCAAGTAAATATTTTAATACACATGAGCTTTGTGACATAAGCACAGGGGCAATTATGACATCACAAAGAAATTGTTCGACAGACTTAATTGTCGCGGGAAACTAATTGGAGGAATCTTAACCCACTAATAATAATAATAATAAGAATGAGAATATTAAGAATAAGAACAGGAATAAGAATAAGAAGAATATGCTTGTCTCTGATCATGCCTGTACATTATTCCTTAATTCACAATAGATTTTTACAAAAGAAAAAGCAATAGAAAAAGCATAAAAAGCACGAAAGCTGTGTATTTTCAAATCTCTTCTGGATACTATTAAATGTTCAGGGGTATAACTATGCAAATTTCCTCTTAATGCCAAATTAATTGTTGGACAGATATTGATTAATTGTACCCAAATGTATCAATATGCATTATTATTTTCAAACAACATTTTTTATTACAGAATAACAGGAAGGTCAGTTATTGATCTAAAAATGGATATGCTATTTGTTCCTACATGTTTAAAACATGGTCTTCTGTAGCCTACTGTAAATTCTACATTTGTGGAGGTTCTTGTGTCCAATTAGAGTGGTAATATGTTGTGAGGAAAGGTCAGCGTTTTCCCAAAGCTCTGTTGCATACTCATTTCTCTATATGAGTGTCTGCTTAACTGTGAGCTACAGAAAACTGAACCAAATTCCAGGGCGAATTGACACACTGTAGTCCATTAGGCTGTCCACATTTCTGTGCTAATTGGACATTACAGCTTGAACAGAGTTTGAAATAGTTTGTTATCCATCTGAGGGGTTGTTTGTATATGCAGGTTCCAAAGGTGTTTGCAGAGAGGGTGTATGGCTCACTTAATTTAAGACAGCCAGATGTGAACTAATTACCAGAAGCTTAGTGATAATCCACCCGTGTCCTTTAGTCCAGACTGCTCACTGGGCTTCCCTTCTCCAGTTTCTGTGAGTGAATCAGATAATAGTGCTGCACAGTATTGATAAAACACATTACAATATATAGTTTTTTCTTAATTATCAGATGATGTTGCATAAATAAACTGCTCTACCCTGAACATACTCTATAATACAGCTTCTCTTACAAACATGATGGAATTTGTTTTCATTTGTCTGTTTTGTTCGGCTTTTTTCTCTTTAATGACACCAATGAATGGACGGTATACAATATTGTAAATGTTAACCAAACACAAACCACATTCCAGTAGTCCTGAAAGGAAACGCACCACTGCGTTGCCCCCTGGGCGCTGCTTCGCTGTCTGTCCTCTGCTTCCGTTGGTGAATGGGTAAAATGGATAGAAAGAAAATAAGGGCCACTTTACTTAAAATTATCTCAAATGATATATAGGGCACTTAAGGGCCAGTTCCCTAGTAGCATGTATTAAGTGCACAAAACAAAGCTGGAATACAAAAGGCTAAAACAAACTACCTGGCAACATATAATGTCCATTATCTATCAATGTATATCCCTGAAAATATCACTTAAATTAAAAGGCTAAATCATGGTATGTCAGTATCACACTACAGCATTATAAAATACCAGCATTGTTTGCTGCTATCATGATATTACATGTTATTACTCTGAATCTGTTTAATGTGCACCGAGTGTGATTCAGTCTTCACTCTATTTTCCAGATAATGTTGATAGCCCACCCAACCACTGACATGCCATTAGTTGACTGCACTTTATTGCCACAGGATGACACCCCCTCCCTCAAATAAATTGGTTTCCTTCTTTTGATTAGTTGGTTCTAAGTGAGTCACTCGTGGATGAACTCAGCGGCATCAAGAAGACACGAGGGACATCATACACATTTTCACCACACACAGACTCTGTTTGTCCCTCTGAAGCGTCTTGCTGTTGGCTGGTTAACGAGGCATCATGTGTGAACCAGAAGCTTATTGCTTTGGTCTCTGCCTAGTGTGAGCGCTTAAACTGCAAATTATATATGGAGGTGGAAGGCAAGAAATGTTGAACTAGAAGGAAATGCATAGACTGGGGGTAAAAAAAAAAATCAAAGAAAATGATGACAACCCTAATCCCTGTGCTATTAAAATTGCCTAAGATAATTAGCCTGTTACTTATAGTGGCAGATACTCCAAATAGTCTTCAAAGGCTTCTTGCCTTTTCTTTACTTAACTTTTTTGTGGGTTTTTGGACTCAACATTGTCCTGCCTCTCTTTATTCCTTAGACTCAAAGAGGCTGCTTTGGTGACTGTGATAAACACTTTATGGACAAAGGTATTCGGACAGTAATTATTGAATTCAGATTTTGATCATATCTGTCGTCTCAGGTGTATAAAATCCAGCATAATGAACCATTTTGGACAACGTCATGCTTCCAACTTTGTGGTGATAGTTTGGGGAAGAAACTATTAAAGAATGAGAAACTATTCCAGCATAACTGCACCCCAGTGAACAAATCAAGCTCCATAAAGACATGGCTGGATGAGTTTGGTTTGGAAGAACTTGACTGGCCACAAAGAGTCCTGACCTCAACCCCATCCAGCACCTTTGGGATGAACTTGAACAGTGATTGTGGGCCAGACCTTCTCGACCAACATCAGTGCCTGGGCTTTATAAATGCTCTATGCAATAAATGTGCACAAAGTTCCACAGAAACTCCACAATCTTGTGGAAAACCTTCCAAGAAGAGTGGAAGCAAGAGTTACGGAGTTGCAAGAGTTCCACTCCAAGAAGAGTGGAAGGTGTTATAGCTGTAAAGGGTGGACCAACTCCATATTAAAGTTTATGTATTTGTGTTATTAAAATCCCGGTTGATGTAATGATTAAGCATCTCAATACTTTTGTCCATATAGTGTATGTAAAATGCCTTTATTCAGATTGGTTGCCCGGTGATTTTCATGACATCACCAGAATAATACATATCAAGCAGGTGGTTTTTCAGCTTATTTTGGACTTGGAGCTTCAGAATTTTAGCAGGGCTTATCAAGTCGTCAAACTGTCTTTTAAACAATGTGGAAAACTGAGCCATTTAGTAGAAAGGCTCTTTAAGCACACAGTAATACACCCTCTCTCAGTGGCGTCATGCTGTTTTAATTCTGTTTTATTCTTCAGGGGGCAGTGATTAGACAGTAAAAATGACATTTAGAACTAAATCATGTATAAAGGCAGAGATGAGCAATATGTTAGGCATCAGGCAATGAATGAACTGGAAATTTGATTACAGAAACTGAGATTTTTGGTTTTGAAAGCAGACATAACCTGGTTTTGAGAAAAACACTTTCAAGTATGAGCCTCAGAGCAGCAGTACTCTCAAAACCAATACACCACTTGTGCATATGTTGTTATTAGTGCAAAGGAAAAGTTATATTTGACATGCATAGGCATATAACATTTATTTAGATTCTACAGCAGAAATGAGCTTTGCAGGGGGGTGTGACACAGTAAGATTGTGTCAGAATGGGTGGAGCTAAACTTGTGTTGAAGCTGCTAAATTTAGGTAAATCCATTTAGATTCAAATAAACATATATCTGAAATATAATAGCTGTGATGAAATGGGCACTGACCTTCCCCTTTATAGTTTAGATAAATCTGATAACTGTGGTGGCAGATGCTGTATGATGGCATTAATAAAACTCAGCAGCACAGTATCTTATCGTGACTTTATCACAGTCACCATACCAGAAGATAATTAAGTTAACATTAATAAGTAAATTAATCCATTATTTCTTAATGTTGCACAAACCTGGCTTAGTTTGTTACATTTTTGTCAAGTCAAGTCAAGTCAAATCAAGGCAAGGAAAGTAGGTTTTTATTTTCATTTCTATCAAATACACAGTACATAGTAAAAACGAAATAACATTCCTCCAGGGCCAATGTGCAACACAAGAGGAACGTTTAACTTTAATAACAAAAATAACATAAAGAATTTGGTTGTAGTATCTTGCTTTAATTCAAAAATTGTTTGCATGTCCACTTCTTTATATCTTTATATGAGAGACACAGGCAGAGTTCTGGGTTGATATCAAAGTCGAGTGAAGCCTCTTTCTGGGGAAATTGACTCAGTGCTCATTCATAGGCATTATGTTACTCCACTGTAGTGCTTCCAAATAAAGCAGGCGGGTAAACTGGCCTACAGCCTTGGGGTTTGAGTTTGGCATTCTAGAAAATGGACTCCGGTTGAATGAAATGCATTAGTGAATATGGTGAGCTTGATGTATTTTAAAGTAGGTGAACATCCCCTCAACAAATCTAGCACTACTCCTCAGCCTCTACAGGGTGCCTCTTTTGTTTATGCATTCAGTAAAGTCAGGAAGACTTCTGTGTGCATTGTGGATGTGTGTGTTTATGTAAAGGCTGTGACATACAGCCCATTTACCTTCATGTCTCTTAGGTACTGTGACTCGGACAGGGTTGACTGCGTTTGTACAAGCCCAGTCTCTTCAGTGCTCAGGTTGTGTGTATTCTTTGTTTCTTGTCTGAACGTTTTCTTGGTTTGATGCCACTGTGGTCTAATCTAAGAAATATCAGGAATATTTTCAAAATGATTTAATGACAAAATCCCTGATGGACTATATGTCTAGGATGGGAAATGGACAACAGACATATACTAGACAATAAATAAATATATTAGTAAATATGTGTAAATGTATAAATAATGATCATAATAAATAAAAACAAAAAACCCCAAATAAACAAACAAACAAACAAATAAATAAATAAATACATACTTTTAGGACCACTTCTAGAGGACTGATTTCGGTTATTTTAAAGAGGACTGTATATGAGAAAACACTAAGACTTTACAGTATTAAATAAATAGCTGTTTGAGGCGTATGACACTATGAAACAATTAGGGATTTGGCCAGTAGTTGTAGTATCACAGTAGTAGTTTGATTATTGTTTAACATTCAGAAACCTGTGATGAGTCCAGCCACACCACAACACAGGTAATGTCCTTGTATTGTACTACGTCTTTCCTCTGGAAAGCTAGTCTCATATCTGAAAGATTAATTTTTGTGGAAAATGTATCTGTTTTTTTCCTGAAGATCTCAGGAGGATCTAACAAAATTTTGTTTGGGGTCCCTGTCTTGCTGGAAGACCCAAGATCTCAAAAGCAAACCCAGCTCTCTGACACTGGGCCCCACATTGCGACCCAAAATCCTTTGGTAATCATCAGATTTAATGATGCCATGCACACAGTCAAGGCACCCCATGCTAGAGGCAGCAAAACAACCACAAAACATCACTGCACCTCAAACTGTGTTATTTTCTCTGTAGACCTAATTTCAATAAACTGATGTGCTTTACCAAAAAGCTCTATCTGGGTCTCATTTGTCCACAAGACATTTTCCTAGAAGGATTTTGGCTTACTTCAGTACATTTTGGCGAAATGTAGCTTTGCTTTTTTATATCTCTTTGTCAGCAGTGGGGTCCTCCTGGGTCTCCTGCCATAGCGTTTTTTTTTATTTAAACGTGGACAGATAGATCACGCTGACACTGATGCACCTCCATCCGGACTATCCTGCGTTGCAACCTTTCATTAATTTTTACTCTTCCGTCCATGCCCAGGGAGATTAGCTGCAGTGTCATGGGTTGCAAACTTTTGATAATGTTACACACTTTGGACAAAGGCACATCTAGATATCTGGAGATGGACTTGTAACCTTGAGATTGTTGATATTTTTCTACAATTTTGGTTCTCAGGTCCTCACACAGTTCTCTTTTCCTCTTTCTGTTGTCCATGCTTAGTGTGGCACACACAGACACACAATGCATAGACAAAGTGAGCTTTGTTCGTTTTTATCTGTTTTCAGGTGTGATTTTTATATTGACCACACCTGTTACTTGCCCCAGGTGAGTTTATAGGAGCATCACATGCTTGAAACAATCTTATTTATCCACATTTTGAAAGGGTACCAACAATTTTGTCCATGTGTGTAAATGTAACTATTTGAGGTTCCTGCCATGGTCTGAGGGATGTTATCCTACCTATCACAGTTAAGGATAAGAGATGACTTACCTCTTCAGTAGATGACCCGTGTAGCGCGATGGGAATGCTCAGACGCGGAGAGAAGCGAGAGAGCAGGTGAATCGCGCAGCTTTGATCTGTGA
>JBBMFX010572558.1:0-14682 GCA_037832545.1 Rhabdalestes septentrionalis | reverse complement strand
TCCCTCCCTCCAAGGAATCTAGGTTACAATCTGGTTCAAATCAGATGATAACCTATGCCATGTTTTGCTCTCTTTTCCTCTCTCGGTGCCCGGTAAGTGAGGTGGGGGGCTGACGTTTGGACCCTCTCTCATTTATTTTTGTGGTGGGCTTGTTTGGATTTGGGTGACATTAAAGCCATCTGCTGATCCCAAAAAGAGGTTTACTGAGCCAAGTTTAGCAGGGCAGAGAGGGTGAGGACCTGCAGGACCGTGCTGTTTCAGCCCGGAGAGAAAAGAAGAACACAAAGAACACATGCGCCAGGCTTGGCCTAAATAATTTGAATATTTATTCATTTATGTTATCTGTTTTCATAATTAGGATTCAGATGGTTCAACTTTGACTTTTTAACCCCCTACAGAATTCTCCAACACTCTTCCTGACTTAAAAAAAAAAAAAGATTTTTTAAAGATATGTTTCGCACATTTCATATATTTCCTTTCCGTATACGTGACCAGGTAATGTTCGCTAAATGCAACAAATATTAAGATATTTAAATGCGGATAAATTTTTACACAGCCAAAAATATTATTTGTTTGACTCTAATTCTGACTGTTCGACACTGATATTTATTTAGATGCTACAGAGATAAGAGCAGGAGATAAACAGAAAGAGCATTATAGGTATTTAACTAAATCTCTGTTAATTTAGAGTAAAAAATGTGAAGTCGTACCAAGTTACTCAAGTGCAATTGCATTTCATTTCATTCTATTCTTTATTGTACTGTGTATGTAATGAATTTAACATGGCCAACAAGCATACACCAGCTGTCCAGCAGCTGTTTATACACAATTTATATATAGCTTCACTTTTGTTGTACAGACTATAAAATAATCAATGTGTGCCTTACTTTACTTCAGCTCAAACTGAGAGGCTAAATGAGCCGTTCTCATTTGTTTGTGGACAGCTACAGGTAAATGACTGGGTGATGACTGGGTTTTTTTCCTAGACATTTATTCGATGTCCTGTGTAAATGAACATCTGCACTTAATTGAGTTACATAACTTTCATTGGACTTCAGGAACCCTTGGGTTCTTATAATGTGGATGGTCATGCAGCAGACATGGACGTTTGTGTTTCTTTAACGCCCCCTGGTTGTGATAGCTGGTATTGTGACTCAGAAAATTCAGCTTTCAATTAGGCTTTAGGACTGCATAACACTAGACTCCTGTCAGACCTCCATTGTAACCTAGTTACAGTTACTTTTACTTTGCCATTTTTTGTTACATTGTTAAGATTTTTTGGTAGTTTTTTGCTTTGTTTTAGTTTTTTTATTCAATTGCAACCAGAGCCCATCTGAATAATAAATAACGTTTTCCACTTTTATATATGTCATGTTCACTAGTTAATAAGGGTCATGTGATGATGTCATTCATTGGTACCAGCTGAAGCACTGGTTTGTAATTTTCTGTTTCTGTATAACATTACCATTAAAACACCAGAGGGGTTTCACAATCCAGCGTAGAGAGCTCACGTTCTACCCAAAGACTATTTTTATATCTGCTCCAACTATAATATTTATCCTGACACTTTTTCAAGAGCTCAGGTTTTGAGGGTATTGCAGCATTTTGACTCTTACGTGATATATTTGGCATTTAACTCTTTCATCCATTTTTAAAGCCTTTCAGTGCTGCTGCGAACATGAGAATGTAAGAATATGGTCAAATAAAGACCAGCTGTTGGAAGAATGCAGCCCCCCTGACCCCCCGCTACTCTAAAACTGCTTCAGTTAAGCTAACAGGACGGGGTCGTGGTGGGAGTCCAGCATTATATGGGCTGTGTGCTTGCCTTACTTCTGAAAAGGTTCACTGTCAGAGAGAAAACATAAAGTGCGTACTGGTGCCAGGCTGGTGCCATCTCAAAATGATGTTTTGGGATGAAAGTGTTTAGGACAGGACATTCTTCATCTGTTCTATTTGATGGCTTGTTCTGGGTTTCTATGATATTAATAGTGTTGAGCTTTATTGGCTAGAGGAAGTGTCATGGACAGAGTTCAAGCTAGTTCATGTTATAGAGGATGAATTTAGTGCATTATTGTTATTTTGGTACACTTTTTAATACATACAGAATGTATTACAGATGTGTTTGGTTACGTTATGTTTTGATTGGTCTTCAGGTTTCCATTTTGGATTTTCCCCCATTTATTTCAATGTAAAAGAAATGACCAATGAGACTGCAAATCTTTCTGCACAAAAAGGGGTTAATTTGGGGTGAGTTCTGGCACCCTTTGTTTTTTGTGAATGCCGAGCAGAGCTGAGCGTCTGTGCTGTAATTGGTTTGGAAATATAAATAGTTTCCAGCACAATCTTTGTGAAAGCCATTGAACTCTTGGATACAGTGAGCCCTCGAAATATATAACCACTGTTTCATGATGCTTCAGTGTGCAGATTGAACAATTCATTACATCTCAATAGTAGGCTAGATTATTTCTTATTATTTATCCCGTTAAATAGGTATGAACTCCAAAATATTCCGTCACACAGATATCCAGCAGAGTCTGTGTAACCAGAGGCAGTTGTCATGACTGAGGAAGCTACGTCTAATCTGTTCGAACAATTGGCCTGGTCCGTGTAAATAGGTTTCTACCAAATTTAACAGTTTTACATCACTTTTATGTTTAATCTACTGTTTTGCCAACTGCACCCAACTAGCCTGACTAACAGTGTTTGTAGATTAAGGTAGAATTAACTCCTTTAATTCATGTTTTTAGGCACAAAAACCCCAACTTGTGAATCGACACCCCTGTCTGGGTCCAGTCAGACTTGTGCCTCCGTGCCTGAATGTGAACTCATTGGTATAATGCAAAAATAGATGTGAAGAAACTGGAATCCAGAAACTGGAAACTTATTTACTTGAATTCATCATAAAATGAACTAAGCACTTGGCAGTAAAGTGTCTAGAAAGTTGAACCACTTCAGTTTTCTGAATAAATTGTATGACCTTTAACATCAGTCTGCTCTAAACATACGGTTAAAAAGTGTAGGGAAATTTTTCCGTTATTTTGAAGTCATTTTGACAAAAAGATAACAGCCAAGTCAACTGATTGGCTTAATAAAGCTATTTAAACAGAGAGTGCTTAGTAGAACATCTAGATCGGCTTTAGTGTCACTGGCTCTAATTCTGCTCCAGCAGAGAGCTGCAAAGAAAACTGCAACAACAGACATTGCCAAGGTGAACACCAGGTATCTGTAGCTCCCCCACCACTGCCTCTTCCTTCCCGATTATGGAAAAGATGTGCAACTTAGTCCTGGTTCCCCTAAAATACACAACAATCTCCCTCATCTTAGCCACATGTAAGATAAAACGTTTTTTCCTGCACCACACCACAGATTGGTCCACCAGTCTTCTGCACCCAGAACTATAAAAACAAAGCAATATTGTTTCTAATGTGTTTCCCAAAGTATGTTTATTTCAACTGGAAGTTCAACGTAAAGCTCAGGATTTCCCAGAATTATGTCTCATAGGACAAAATCTCACACTTGTTTTGTTAGATTGGCTCTAGCTATCTGCTACATGTACTGAACCGCGCACACACACACCCACACACACAGATTCCTGTGTGTTTACTCCATCACACACCACACTGATTGGTTGGCGTGGCTTTAAAAACGCTCAGCCTGTTCACTTCCGGTTAAATAAACTCAGCCAGAGGGGGACAGTAACCTGAGCACTGCCACCCACTGCACTCCAACGTATACAGTATAAGTGTTTGTGCACACATGTACGTGTGTGTTTCTGAAGGTCAAATCCCCCTAGTGTTTTCTTAAACTCATCTGCAAGCAAAAGTCTGGTCAAATGTCATGTTTTGTTGATTTTTCATATTAAAACATAAAGGAAAAAATGCCTTGTGTCACATTTTATATTAAATAAATAGAAACTTTGCCCTGACATTCACTGAAGTGGAAAGTGTCATCAGAAAGTTTTACTAAAGTTACACTTTCTGATGACGGCGGGACTAGTGGGTGTAAAACACAAAGCAAGGCACTTTTCAATGAGAGCGTTCACGCAGCTTTTCAAAATCAGCTTTACTTGAAGGATATGTTGAAAAAAGTCAGAAAGCTTCATGCAGAACAAGTGCCTTTATCCAGTGTATTGTAGAGCTTGCTTGCTGTCTCTACTTCATCAGTGTCACTTTAAACACAGAGATTCACGTTTTTACATTTTTGTGAAATCTGTTTGCTCATCTTAGTATCAGCTGTTTAACGTAGCAGTTTATTTTTCATTTTGCATTAAAGGAATCTTGATCTGACAGAAAACTGGTTCAGGAGAACTACGGCTGATGTAGATCACGTTCAAAATGAAGTAAATATTGAAATAGGATAAAATTGGATTTGGACTGTAACTAGACACTCTTAAGCTAATACAGTGCAATTAAGATAAAAGGCAGTGTACAGCTTCATTCAGAATACATTGTGGCACACAGAAAGCTTGATTTCATAGACTGATCTATTTACAATACCCAGTGCATGTGGCGAAAATATGTTGGGAGCAGAATTCCCGAATAAATTCTGTTGCTTGTTAGCTGTATTAACTATTTATCACAGCTAACTTTCGACACCAGTCTCATGGTCACACTGAGACACCTAATTATCCACCACTGTAAAACCACATTGCCAAATTTAATTCATAATCTAGGATTTCTTCAGCATTCTTCATTCTTTGTCTTTGCCTTTTCCGAGTTTTTTGTGGAAAAAATAAGAGCATTTTTACCTGCTGATTCATTCATTCCTGACAGGATGATGTATTGTATTTTAGAGAAGGTGGGTGGTATGGTCCATTAGGTATTGGACACAAGCATTGATTGGGGGGTACACTGATATTTATTATCTACAAAAACGCCTCTGTTCTGTGATCATATGCAAGTTTGGACCACACACAAAGAGGGAGTGAAGATTAGACTACACACACAAACCCTCACAGATATGTTATACAAACACCGCCAGCTGTGCTGAAGACCAGCTGAGGTGAGGGGAAGTTTCCCCATCACTTTGCATTTAGAGCAACGGACAAAGAATGACTTTAGAATTCAGGCTTTGAGAAGCTACATGTTACTGTGTTCAGTGTACGGTCATGAAAAAAATGACACCAATTTTCCTTTTTTTTTTCTGTTTGCTGTTTGTACATTATGCGACACATGCACACGCTATGCTCTCAACATCGCCATTTTAATTGTTGCCGTTTTTAAAATAATGTGTTGTGTTGTGTAGTTTAACATTTCCAAGGTGTAATATATTATTTATATGCATTCTTTTTCAACGCTCTCCAAATATGGTTTGAGTTGTGTGGACAATAGTGTATAAAACAGTATTGACACTCACGTTTTACACAGACACACTAGCACAAATTGCGAAAGCATTGACAAGAAATAAAAATGATGTGGTGTCTTATTGTTTTTAGATTGCTATGATATGTAATATTTCTTCTTGATCTCTAACAGTCTGTTTGAGATCATTTGCAGGGCCCATATCTAACCCGTGAAGTTCTAATAGTTTTGTTAATGTAGCTTTAAGAGCTGATATACAATATATGTCTTTGTATTTTAAATGACATGGCAAACTAGCTAATATTACAATGTAGACTATTAATGTTAATAGCTTGAGATTGTTGTACAGTTCTATATAAATATGAACCTTGTGCTATGTGGATACTTTTTATTGCCCCATTCATAAAACAGACCAGGTTTAAAACTACTCCTTATTTCTCTCACTCTCTCTCCTTCATTCAAACCCACTCACACTTGTTTTCTTGTGTGTTTCAGATGAAGAGTCGTCTGGCCTTTACGGTTTTCTGCATGTCATCGTGCATTCTGCCACTGGCTTCAAAGAGTCAGCAAGTAAGTATCCTGGGGGTGTGTGCGTGCATGTGTGCAAATGTGTATATGTGTGTTTGTGTACCTGTGGTGTTGCTTAGACTCCAACATTTTGTCTGAATTATTTCATTATCCTTGATACAAGTACAGCTAATTCCCAGCGTATGTTTGGAGCGAAGAGTGGATCGTATTTCCTCTTGTTCTTTTACAGGACGAGCTCGCTTTATACACAAAAACCTGATCGGCCTTAGTTTACTGACCACCAGCAGAGAGTTCGGGGATGGGAGAGTGGGTTGGAGTGGTGTGTGGGGGGGAACTAAACCACAGAGACAGTCCCAGCGGACTCTCCTTCAACATGCAGCGCATTCTTTCAGTTCACTCACATTTCAGTCCACTCCTTTAGGCCACCACTGCTAAACCACATCACTCAAACAGCTCAGGCTCATGTGAACGGAGCACGTCTTGCTACGGTAGCCCCTCAAGGACAAACACAGCAGAAGCAAGTGCTCAGAAGCAAGCTGAGCCATACATGTTTGGGGCCTGCTGATGTTCATATCCTACAGTGAAAAAAGATAGCACAGAATTTGTAATCCTTTACCAAGCAGAAATTCTACAGAACTATTTTGAATTCTTTATAATTAGGCATGAATGACTCTGAGGACGTACGCTCAACATAAGCTTATCTTGAAAATAGGAAAAAGTTAAACTCTTGTTAAAGAATCACGTGTTCCAGTTCAGTCAAGAGTGGATCTCAGATGCCAAAGTAAAAGTGAGAATTTTCTAAACATGTAATTCAATGGAACAATAAGGCTGAAAAAGCTGACCTTTTTATACAAATGCGTTAACATGGTCATGCTTATATGATCAAATTAGTTTGTGCATGTGTGTATATTTTTGTCCATATATAGGATCCTACTAAATAAACAACACACACACACACAGTTAAGGGATATTTGTATTTGTGTTTGTGTGTATGAGAGTTGCTGAATAAGACTGGAAATGGCTTGGCTAAGGTTTTTTCCTCATTTTAAATGTACGACCACACATTTATGGAATCAGTGACTTTGATTAACGAGCAAACAGTTTAGGTAATGTTAGTAAGTAGGGAAAGTGGCATTTGGCAGATGCTCTTATCCAGAGGTACTTACGATAATTAGTGACAGGGACGGTACTCCTGGAGCAGCTGAGGTATTAGTGTCATGTTCACAGGCACAGTGTTTTACCCACTAGGCTACCACCACCCCAGGCTGTGTTACTATAAAATGTTTCTCACATTGTCTTCGTTTTATGTTTTTGAACATAGTAGATCACAATTTAGAGATTATCTAAAAATTTCGCACACAGTGCCCAGTGCCTGTTACATAAATTGTATGTGTGACACTGAGCCAAGAATGGAGAAGTAACCCAAGATTTCAGTTACCATAACAAGTGTAAGCAGCATAAATTGTTTTGAGGCTGTAGTGCATTAGAAAGCTGCTTGACTCAGTGGCACAGAGGGAGAAATAACAAGACACCTTTTTACACCCAGCAACAGCTTTTGACTGGGGAATTCACAGTGAAACCTGTAACTATAACACGCTAGTTGTCATAGCATTCATTGTTCCTATGGCACTAGCCTTACTTTAAAAACAACTTCTGGTGCAAGTATCACACATTTATTGCAGTGGAGTTCGGAAAAGACGGAGTTTGTTTCAAGTGATTATTGTTAGACTGATGAGGTCTATGGAGCATGTAAGCAATCAGAATTCAAACATTCATTTTTATGACAGAGCAATTGTTCCCCGACACACAAACAACCTGTAAACTCACGCTGTTGTGCCTCGTCAAGTGTTTCAGACGAAGAGTTGTAAACAGTTTACATGCTGTGGCAGCAAATTTAAATTTTGAATGCTTCATGAGGAAAGGTGTTTGTTATGGTTGGCCTGTGTTCTGGATGATGTGACGTTAAGTTATGTAGGGTAACATCACGTTATGTAGACCAATGTAGTCAAGATATGTCTTCACAAACTCTTAAATGTCTTGATCAAGAGTGTATGTTGGGAATTTGTTTACTGTTCCACAATTCCGTGTCTCCAGCATTCTTGATTGCAGTCAATACACAATTCCACGGTTCATGTTATGTTCCTTTAAAACCTCGTTTGACTGATAACTAGCTGTGTTCACCATCATAACAGACTCTGATAATCCATAATGGGCCATTAGCTATATTTTGGGGTGAACTAACAAATATTAGTTCAGTTTCATAGCCTGTATTTGTGTGAAAAAATCCTTAAAATACCTTTTAATCCCTACGTTTGAACTATTTTAAGCCTACATAAAATCAATTTGTTTTTATTTTTTCTAACCAAAGTGTTTAGGAACGATATGCTGGGGTTGGAACGCAAGAACAGAATATTGGTTCTTCTTGGAACCTTTTTATAAATAGTAGTTTCTTAGCTTCGCTTCACACATCTACAAAGTCATACAGCTTCCTACTAACTGTCTGAAAGTAGTGAAGATGCACAGGACTTTGGTTTTCTGAATATATTTGCACAAAAAATTACTGTAAAATTATAGAAGACAGATTTTACATGTTCCTGTTCAGTCCCCATGTATATTCATGTGACTTGGAGAGCAGCTTTGCATATGGTCTCTTCTGGTGTATTAGCATACCATTAGCTGTAGCATATGGTACTCGTTCCCTGTAGATTAGCCTCTCTGATATCTATCAGGTGTGTCTTTTAAAGCCCTACTGTATAGAGTGATGTAGATACTTCCTCCCAATGAGGCTTGCTTTGAGTAACCACTACACCGACTTTGTTCAAAAGAGCCATTGTATGTGTGTGTGTGTGTGTGTGTGTGTGTGTGTGTGTGTGTGTGTGTGTGTGTGTGCAGGTCCCACATCTGCTTGTTTTCTTTTTCCATTTCTACCCCCTGCATGGAGTGTGGTTTACATTCATTATGGATTTGAGTTCAGAAAACGTCTTGCAAGGACGCTTCTCATCTGTCCCCCATTTGCGAAAGTGAATCGGTGTCATGTGTCTGAAGTGTGTGTCTGTAGGCTTACATGTCCCTTAATGGAATTATTGTATGTGGTTTGTATAAAGCTCCTACTTTGTACTTTTATCACTGTAGGCCTTCTGTGCTATTTGAACAAACCACTGAACCTCAACTCATTGTAGTTAAAGTTAGAGGTGGGTGATGCTATCATCATTCAAGTAAATGAATGAGAACTGGAGCTTTCTGACAAACATGCCATATGTGATTATAACCTTCAGGAATTCCTGGCCAGATCTTTTCGCGTTTTCTGTACAGTGAGCCGTGCTGCCCGTTATATCAGCGTGTGCAGATCAAAACATTTCTGTCTTTTCGTGCCAGATCTTTTTTTGTGCTTGTATTCATTTGGGACCCAATCAGATGCCGTCCAGGAGATCCTGCAGACGCCGCGCAAATAGATTTAAAACTGTTCATTCCAGCCACACTTTTAAAAACAGATGTTGACATCAGCCTCTCTAAAACTAAATTATCTTGTAGATGAGGCTGAAATGCTAGAAATGTCCTTTAACGTGTCACTTTCTTTAGCAGTACATGCTGACCAGTGGTGCTGGGGAAAACGGGTGACAGATCTGAATGTATAGACAGCACAGACTTTTATATGTTCATTAAGTGAATGCTTCAGATCAGCTCACTTCTATTGTTTCTTTCTGCTTTTTTTTTTGGTAAAAATATTAACATGATGTTTTTGCAGGTCATTTTAATTGTACAAAGTAGTGTAATTAAATGTAAAATAACAGATTAGAGTAAAACTATGTTGACATGGCCAGCCAGCCATTTTCATTTCTAACATGGTTAATAAGCTCAGACCAACTGCATGTATCTTTACAAAGAGAGCCTTTTTAGGCCTGGTTTATTTGCTTTAATACAGCACTAGTTGTACTTATGTGGCACTACTGTTATCTGTTTTAACTAATCAAACTTTAGAAATACAAAATACTGTGAGTCGTGTATCGTAAAATGGATAAAGGTTTTGCTTCGTATGGATATAGGTTTCTCCGTATCGCCCACTACTAAATGTTTTGCGATGTTGAGTTGCCATCTTCCGCACAGGATAAAACAATCACACAAGCAGCCACTCTGAATCTGACATCTGTTTTATTCCTGTCACCACTTGTCTCACTGTGACTGTTCCTTCAAAAGCCATCAGACGCTCCTCCCCCAGTGCTTAAGCTGAATCTTCTGTTGTGGCTATGAAGGCCTTCAGCTGCGTTCTCAGAAGAATCAAGCGCGAGAGGAGAGTAAAAAAATGTTTATGTTCTCTATCAGCTGCCTCCTCCAGCTCCTGCTTAATGTTTCATGTGTTTTCCTCCTCTTTATGACACAAATCATCATTATTCATGGTCCGACATCAGCTTGTGTCTATTTCTAGGAGTTTTATATCAAGCTTTCTTTTTCTTTTTCCTTTTTTTCCTGGATCCCTGCAACATGTTTATGTATATTTATATTTCATGGTTTCCTCTTTCCTTTCTGTAATCCAATCCAGGCTTCCTTTCCTCCTATTCCTTTTTTATTAATGCTATCATTCTGTATCCAATCAAAGGAATTCGATTAAACAATTTCCTCTCCAAGAAAAGTGGTACGCCTTCAGCTGCCGGCTTAAAATAGACCTCTTTATGGAGCACAACATTTCCAGAAACACCTAACATCCTGGGTCTTTCAGTCACACACACACACTTGGACACACTAAGTATAAAGTTGGTAATTTTAATTAATTATTCTGTTCTTTCTTTTGTAAAGAGACCCACACCGCTTACGTGTTCCTGCCTGTTCAACTCAGCTGCTATTGCATCACAGACACTTCGGCATATTCCCCTTCTCAGCACTGACCTAGGCTGTGGTCATTTTCTCTGGCGTCACACAACCGTCACAAACCAAAAACGCATTTTTTTCCCAAGCTGCCATCTAATGGGACAACCAGTTACAAACATTTGTTTCCAATTTTATCTTTATGTGCGTATGAGAAACCTTATTATTCCTTTAGCCTGTTTCTGCTCATTTCCCTTTCTCTATCCTCACTGAAACACTGAGCCCTCTTTTCCAGCCTTTCTTAAACCTGTCTTTCTCCAGATTTGAGTTTGACACCAGTTTCTCCTGCGCTCTCGCTCTCTTTTGCGTCGGCTCCTGGTACAGGCTGCCAAAGCAGTGACACTACACTGTATCAGCTTTTTAAAAACAAGCTTATAAATAGCTTCCATCTTCCATTCTCAGCATATATAAAACTACTGCACGGCCATACAGAAGTTCTGGCCTCCTGCAGTGCTGCATTCACAGCCCCTCGCTAAGCTTTTTATGCCTCTTTACTGGAGCGTTTCTAGGCTAAGGAATTTCTAAGTAGACCAAAATGCCCCAGTTCCTCTAAAAGTTGCTTTATTTTGAAACTGCATCAACCATTAACGTTTAATTTGGTATCTGTTTTTGAGAGCATTTTTAAGGGGCAGGCCAACATCATATTGGACATGTGCAATAAGAATAGAATGTCTGTTCAATCTTCATTGAATTATTATAACTGATGCAGTCATATAGTGTGTGTTAGGTTTTTCACTCCCTTCTTTTTTTTCCAACATTAGTGGGTCGACGATTTCATGTACTTTGACTCATACATCAATCCACAAGGAATTCGCCATTCTTGGTGCCCCTCGTGGCTAATATTGAATAAGAGGCATCCCTTTATGATAGGGCTCTAGAAATAAGGTAAACAAAAAGCACTTTTTGGACCATAGCTTGGAACCTGTTTGGCAAAAATTAATTTATGTAGCAAGTTCTCCAGGAGCCTCATGAGCCCCAGGACTTTAAGAGTCATAGAAAGAGTAGTGCCATCTAATGGAGGGCAGATTAACAATCGAGTGCACCTTTAGCCATTTCTTGTCATGTAAACATTCAAAATTATTTGACTCGCTGCAATATCAACCAATGGCCAGTCAGTATTCAGCAACCAGTGCATGCCTGTGTGAATGACACATTTTGCATGATCTTATATAAAGGCTATAATAGCTCTTTACCAAATTTCACCCAGATCAGCCATTTCTGTCTTTCTATGGCATGTTTTGGTCTGTCTTCAGCACTCATTAATGACATTCATCATTTTACTAAGAATACAATATACAACAAATTTCAGAATTCACACACATGAATTCGAAAATGGTCGCATTACAGTGTTAAAACCTCTCAACTTCTGCAGCGCTCATATTGTCTATCATTGTCTATCATTATAGTATTGTCTCGCCATTAGAGTTTTTAAGTGTACCCACATTTTTTTTTACCATCTTGATGTCGCTTCTGTTTTCCTCGCCCAATAATTTTCATGTGTTGTGCACATGAGTAATAAACTAAAACAGTTGAAACAGAACAACAATAAAAGTGACCCAAATTGCATTTCCTGCCCATATTTAATTTTGTCATCTGGTTGTACACAGTATATTTTTATTGTGACCTACATCTAATGTTAGTTCCCACTCCAGGACTGACCTACATGTACAAAAGAACAACACCTCACCCTGCACGCGCATCCTCTACCAAACACAACTGTCCTTCAGATTAATTGACTGCTTTTGTATGACATCCAAATCAGGTGTGAGAAATTTAGAGCAGAGACACTAAAAGGACTGTTTACAGAAATCATTTTAAAAATGCTGATTTTCTGTCGCATGAACCAAAGCAGAGAAAAGAATCTCAGTTTCTTTTGTTTTGCATGTTGGATGCAAATATAAAACCCCGACATTTCTCATTTTTTTCCTGCAGAATGTTCTTGCAGCATATATGGTTAAATATAAGTAGACCAACAGTGTCTCAGCTGATTAATTAGGGACTTCATCTCTGTTCAGACTCTTAACAATTCACTCTAATGGCTTGGTTGTGTGGTTCTAAAAAAAGCCTTTAAATGGAATAGAACCTTGGCATTATAAGGAGCTTCTTTAAATTTAAAGAAGCTAAACCCTAAATTATTTTTCTCGCTTGCATTTATCTTTAAAGAAGCCTTCACCAAAAGGCCCTTTAGGAAACTTAAAACGGTTTCTCAGTTGTACTGCTCGAAACAACCCTTTTGGCATTTTTATTTTTAAGAGTGTCATTTTCTTCCCTCTTTCTGCTGCCCTTGTCTGCTCTGTGCCCTGGCTCGAGGGACGCAAGTGGATTTATATGTGTGTTTATCTTTTTCTGAAGAACTGGGTTTCTGTGACTGGTGCTGCTAAAAATCCTCCAGTTCCTCCCTGGACCCGGAGGAGCTGTATATCTGGCGCTCCTTTCATCTTTTTGGGATTCAGAGCTGGGCAACTAGGGCTGGTGGAAATAGGACACACATGCACACACACACACACGCGCAGTTGGAAGCATCCTGCTGTGTGTAGTCGAAGGGTAGTTGTGTTGAGTGGTAGCTATAGGATGGTCGAGCTATTGGATGCAGGATAAAGATCTCTTGATTTAAGGGCTTTAAAGTAAACCTCTCTCTATGACTCTCATGCACCATTACTCTCTTTTCTGACTGAATAAAATAATGGACCAGTTTTTCCTCCAGATAATATTTCCTCTACATATTTGGGCATATTTTGGGCAGTTTAGCAAACGTGTGTGCGGAATGGAATGTGCGGACCTATTATATGTATGGAGTATTGAACAGTTTCTGTTGATTGTTAATTGTATGGAGCAATTCAAATACAAGCATATTAGGTGTCTTGCTACTTAGCTAGCTGCCACCTGGTTTCTCACTGCTGCCCCCTAAAGGTGATATGGCTCCAGCCAGAAGGCCTGTGAGTGTGTTGTTTTGTGTGTTTGTAGATGTGTGCATAGAAGTTCATAGGTGGACAGCCAATAAATGTTTGGGGTCCTAAAAGGCTACTTTTCAAACATAAGAACAGTTTTCCCCAGGCCCCCGTGTACCTGGCTGCCCACTGCTTCTCTCGGCAAATGGCTTAAATGCAGAGAAATAATTTTGTGCCACTCACACTCTGTTCTTGGGTGTGTTCATGAACGACAAATGGTCAATTCACAGATGTTTTCCCGCAACGTTCCTCAACACATATTCAGAACTTTATTAAGGTGGTGCAGACTTGTGGATGTGGTTTAGGACACAGTCTGACTTTAAGCTATAAAATAAATGTATACGCTATAGGCAGAGATTTCAGACAGCACTAGCACTGTTAGAGGTTCAGATTCCTCAATGTATAAGATGCCTGTTTTTATCAAATGTGATCTTAAAGTAGCTTTGGAAAACAGACCTTTTTCGTTTAAACAGGCTGGCCACAAAATTCCTCTGCACAGTTTTTTTTCAGTTTTATGGCTCACATTACATCATACTATGTCCTAAACCACATTGTCAAGTCTGCACCCCCTTAATGAAGAGCTGGATGTGGTTTGAGGGGGTTGAGAGAAATTTTAAGGACAGATTTATACAAATATTTTGGTGCAGACTATAAGTTCAACCTCTTGGCTCCAGTGCTATGTTGGGCAAGTGAAACAGCTTGTCAGTTAAAAGATTCCCCCCGAAATATTCCTTAAAAAAGGATTACATTTCCAGACCGCCTCTCTTCATTCACATATACACTGAAGCCCGTGCGGTGTATTGATTGAATCAAGAACACTTAGCCAGCACTCCCACACTAACACATCGCATTCACTTGGGACTGAACTGTTACATTCTCCCTACCCTCCACACACACACACACACACACACACACACACGGATCAGATGTCACATGGTTTAGCAATTCGTCATGCTGTCAGAAAGCCATGCCCACTGTCGGGGACAGTGATTCGTGTGTGTGTGTGTGTGTGTGTGTGTGTGTGTGTGTGTGTGCGTGTGTGCGTG